>KZ992565.1:0-30717 GCA_003614735.1 Thamnocephalis sphaerospora | reverse complement strand
ACATGGAGGACATCAAGACAATTCGCGCTGCCTATCCCGGCGTCACGCTAAACGACGTGATGGTGGCCTGTCTTGAGCGAGCCCACAGCGCGTATCTGGACTCACTCGCACCTGAAGAGATCAGCGAAGAGGACCTTGCCAATTTGGCGGATCCGGACTACGAGGGGCCGGCGATTATTCTACCAGAACAGCGTGACAGCAAGCTCAGTCTTATTATTCCAAAGGCACAGCGTTACCCAGGTGACACGCGATTTGAAAACCTGCTCACCGTTGAATTTCTAATGCTGGACAACAAGTCTGGAGAGCAGTCCACCGAAAAGAGCATGGCAGCGGTGCATAAGAGCATGATGCGCGTTAAACAGTCGCTATTTGGATGGATGATTGTCGCACTGGCGCGCACTTTTTGCACTCACCTTCCTGGATTCTTGTCCAGACAGCTTTTGCTGTTTTATCTCAACAGATCTCACGGCATTCTCACCAACGTGCCTGGACCCACGGAGACGCTCTATTTTGGCAGTAAGAGCTCAGGTCAACACCGCGTTCTCTCGTACATTGTTTCTCCACCAGTAATGACAGAAGGCACCAAGGCGCTTGGCGTTTGCTCGTATAATGGACAGGTTTACTTTTCTGTCATGGCCGATGCAACCTGCGAGTTTCCCAACCAGGCACGCATTCTCGCAGATAACTTTAGCGCTGCTTACAAAAAGATGCTAGCCGATGCTCAGGAGGAGTTGGAAGCGCGTCAGCAGCAACAGAATGATGCCTCTACCGAGCAGCCTTGCCACCTTAAGGCCGAGTAGACGCAATGAAGGATTGCCACGCTGCTATTCGTAAGCCTGATATAATACAAATGCCGCGCTGCGCGTAATTATTCGTATAGCTGGCGTCAGCTAGTATGGTATGGTATGTTGATTACACACTAAACGCCGGCTATTCCTCCATGTTTAGCAGTATTCTTGTGAACTCGGAATACCCGATGCCAGTAGCAATGTAGAAATTTGACGTGTAAACTGTGTGGGAGACCAGCTGTGCAGATTGTTTTGCGATATTAAGCGTAGAAAACACTGCATTGGTTGCAAACATGGTGCATATACAGTTTACAACGGTCGTCGTTTGTTTTGTGTGCAGACTGATTGGTATTTATTCAATCCAGAGTTTGCTTCTTGCGCGACACCGTTTTGGAAATACCCTTGTACTTGCGCGGTTCCTGTAGTCGTTATTGGCGAAATTAGCACAGTGTGCATTTGTGGCGGGTCATACTACTTATACCTACACGGCGACTCATCTGAGCGCGGTTACGCATACCAGCACCGCCCTCCCAGAATTCACGGTGACCAATTTTAGCCAGCACGGCGCCACAAGCACATGGCTTGTCGCTAAATGGCTGCTCGAGCGAACAGTAACCGCATATCATCCGTCGTGCCCACTGGTTCATCACCCAATCTGCGTCAGTGTGTAAGGCAGTGTACGCTTCAAGACCAGTTACTGACCTCGTGATCGTGATCTTCTTCATCGTCATGACAAGTGTTACATGGATACACTACGAATGTTTGCAATGTAGTTAGGCGATATGCCAAGTGGGTATTCTGCTGCACTCTTACCTTTGCCACAGCACGGGAAGCGCATCCAGCGATGAGAGCGGCGGAAATGCTTGCAGGAACCGTTGTTCGGCAGTGGCTGTGCACGCAGATCATGTTAGTCTGCGCCAAAGTCGCAATATCACATCTCGTTAGGCGTACCTTTCCCGGTGTGTAGTCTTCGATGCGGTCTTTGAGCTTCTGTTGCTTCAGCCTGGTACCAACCACCTCTGCATCGCCAGAACCGTCGCTCATGCCAAGGCCGACCGCCAGTCGTTGGAATTTTACCTGGTCTACGCAGAGTGTCATAGGCTGATGACAATGCTGGCAAAACACTGTCGTTGGTTGTCCGCGCGGCAATCCGTCATATGGCCGCGGTGTCTGTTCAGTGGTGCATTGCTCGCAAGTCACCGCATAGGTGGACGGCAACAAGTCTGTAACACTGCAGTTCTGAAGATCCAGATAACCGATCGTGCTAGAGCTAGCGTGAATGGAGTCTGTGCGTAGCCGTTAAAGCCTTAGCAAACACTATGATGCGGCAGCCAAGTGCATGTTCAAACAGGCGGCCTTACCTGGTCGGAAGCGAATGCCCATTGTGTGGTGGCACACCGCACAAGTAATCCACTTTTCAACGCCAGAGACACTCTTGGCTTTCATGTTCTTGGCCTCCAAGGGGCGGCGACAGCG
Source organism: Thamnocephalis sphaerospora (assembly GCA_003614735.1). NCBI lineage: Eukaryota > Fungi > Zoopagomycota > Zoopagomycetes > Zoopagales > Sigmoideomycetaceae > Thamnocephalis > Thamnocephalis sphaerospora. Next base: position 28,453 of record KZ992565.1, on the reverse strand, counting down.
GCCGCATTTGACGGACAAGTTCAGCTGCGTGCATCTCAACAGCGCAATGCCTTCACGTCGGAATGCCGTCCATTTGATTTCCGTACCGCGTCGCTGGGGCGTGGCATCCTCTGCTGTAACCTCGTCAGCCATGCCGTCACTGCTATACTCTGAGCCGCTATACTCTGAGCCATCCTCTTCGCCGGTCCCGCTCCTATCTTCACGCTGCGTTTCATCGACTGCAGCGGCTGCCAAACGTGTTGCTGCTCTGATAGACCACGCACTCGTGGTGGTCTCTTTTTCCAAACTCTTTTCTGCGGCATTGTCGACTGCCTCAGTCTTATCTTCCTCCTCAGTATCGCTAACCAAGATGGCAGGCAACGCAAGTAGCTCATTCAACTGCCTGTCTATCCAGTTTAGCAGTTGAAGAATAGAAAGTCCAGGCTGCTGGTGTAGATGATCGCGGGCCGCGCGCTCTACATTTCTATCATGCATCTGTTTTAGTGCGTGGCCACAAACCATGTGCTATCACCGCACTCTCCCTGAAAGTACTGGACATACCTTGCTTTACCACGAGGTATCAGACCCTCTCCTAAATGAATGGATAGTGGTTGATCTGGATAGCTGCGTGGCACAGTAATGCGCACCGGCACAGTCGGGTATGGGTGTGCATAGTCGGGGTCTGTTGGTGTGATCGACAATTCAAGCAGTTCTGCTTTGCTATCAGCTTTCACGCGACGCAGCTGATCGCGGAACCGGCGCTCTATTTGTCGAAGCTCAAACTGTCGTCGTGGATTCTCCTACAGTCCCGCATAAACACTTTGTGAGCGGATGGCCGTAAAGCACAGCCTTACGACACTACTCCAAACGAACCTCTGTTGCACTAGTGGGGTCTGCAGCGGGCGTCGGTAGTTTCGGCGTGGGACGTGCAACAGGAGGGCGTGCAGCAACAAATGTGACGGACGCCGCACTTTGCATCTGCAGCAGACTTTCCAAATGCTCACATACCCAGTCCAGCTGGCGAAAGAGGCCCTCGTCGGGATGCTGGCTTACGCGCCGCTGAAATGCCACTTCAATATTGCTACACCCTTGCGTCAACGTTACGCTCAAAACCATGTCAAACGCCGGTCTTACCGTGCAATACCCTGAGGTATATCCTCGTTTGTCACCTTGGCTGTTACATTGTCGGGTGTACTGTGTGCTATCGAAAGCTCCAGCTGCAGCTGCTCCAAGTCAAACGGAAAGTCGGGATCTGCTGGCACTAGTGCTATTTGGACGATGGTGGTATCCTTTGTCGTGCTGTGATGGCGGTTCATAATCAGCCGGCGCGGTAAAAGATTGCGTAGCAATGCAGCTTCACATACCTGAGCTCCTTGTAGAGTGAGCCATACCTTTTGCGGAGCTGCGCAACGATATCGGGCTGTGTTGTAGTCGTTGATGCAGGTGTGACATGACGGAACTTGCATGCTTCGCCATTCTTACAGCCCTGGCCGCGGCCGTAGAAGCGACATAGCGGCTTCTGCTTACTCCGGGCGTTGCCAGGTCGGGCCTTGTCACGCGCAGCTGGGCTGACGTCGGCGCTGTCAGTGTTTGTCGTCATTTCGTCCTCCTTGGCGTCGGCCGATGCTGACGCTGCTTCATGTCGATAGCGGCAGGCAGCACCCCGAGCGCAGCCGCCGGGCCGCTGAAAATAACGGCATACTGGCGCATCAGGAAGCGCCGTGGCAGAAATGTCTGCAGTCGTTGTTGTCGCTGGCGTGTCCGCCATAATTACTGGTGCTAAGGTAATCTGGTCTCTGTAGGGTTACTGTGTACGCTGCTGGGTTGGCGTGGCTAGCTTGGTGACGTTGGCGTGGTGCTGCTTAAGACCAGAAGCGCAGATAGTGAGTTTGAGCGTATGAGTGGATAATTGCAACGTGAAGCGTCACGAATAGCTTTCAGTTGTGCTTCTTATACGCCGAAACCTGTGGCTCGCGTCTATGACTCAGAGCAATGCGGGTTAAAGCGTGCAGCGGCCCGGCAACTCCGGCTCTAGTCACGGTGACTACGTGGGATACGCAGGCATGCGAACGGACAGGCAGACGCTGCTTTGGCATATTCTCATTCTGGCCGCTTTTGTTATCGCACACACCATTCCGCAGCATTGATACCCATGAGCGAGCCAGCTGCTACCGACGGCGCTGCTCCAGTGGCAGCTGCTAGCTCGTCAGCCCAGCTAATGCAGTCGAATATGGCTGCGATCGTGACTACGACTACGACTGCAACCATGGCCAACGTAGCCATCGCAGACAAAAAGGACAAGCCGTCATGCACACAAAGCACGGCACCGACTGGCAATGATGCCGGCAGCGACGCGCAGGATAAGAACGCAGCTGCCAAGCAAGACGCGGTAGCGTCAGAGAAACGATCTAACGCACGCAGCACACGCTCGCGCCCAAAGAAGAAGCGGCCCCAGCCTGTAACACGCCTGGAAAAAGGTGCGCGTACATCAAAGCAGGCAGAAACGCCTGGCGGCGACACTGGTGACGGCGGCGACAATGCTGGCGAAGACGTTGGCGAGCCGGTGATTCAGAAAAAGACGTTGGTGCAGGATGCCAGTGCAAGCGCCGATGGAGAGGGCCAGCAGACCGAAGCTACAGAGGAGCAAAAGTCGCCCAAAAAGCCGAAGAAACCCAAGAAGCCAAAGAAGCCAAAGAAAGCTAAAAAGCCCAAGAATCCAGATGGAGAGTGCGCAGAGGATCATGCTTCAGATGTGACGGCAGCGAAGGGCGCAAGTGGCGCGGCACCGAGGCTTACGGCACCAGTGGTAGATCAATGCAACACCCGCCGTATGCACGACCACCGCGGTCTAGGTTTTGGCAATGCTGGAGAGCGGCGTGACATCCGCCCGCCGCCTATTGTACCCGCGTCGCCTCCATTGATGCAGCAGGAAACGGTTCGTCCTGCTCACCAGACGCAATTTACGCACAGAGAATCACTTTTTGATGTACTGCGTACGACAACCGAGGCAAATGCTTGGGCTAGTCAGAATACGATTACGGTCACTTACGAACAGCTGATGATGCAGCCGACGGTGTTGGCGCCACTGCAGATGCGCACCAACGCGGCGGCCGCACGCCCAGCTCCTGTGGCGCATCACCATTTCCAAGGCCAAGCGCGGATGGCATCTATGGCACTGCAAAACACAGTTGCTAACATGGCTACTACACAGTACGCGATGCAAGGCCGACCGGTGATGTTTGTGCCTGCATCTGTGCCTCCGGCTGCACCACAGGTGCCGCAGGTGCCGCAGCGTCAAATATCCGCCGCCGCACCGTCGGCAGCGACACAGCCGCAGGAGGGTGGCAAAAAAGGTGCCGCCAGGGCGCGCGAAGGAAATGGAAATGGTCGAGCCATCTACGAGCCTCATCTGACCAAGGACCAGGTTGCGGCTGCCCTAAGGGCTGGTAATTTGATACAGGGCCGACTGCGCATCAACAAGCACAACCGCAGTGAGGCCTACGTCACCCTGGAAGGGCAGGAGGGCAACGACATTTACATCAACAGCCAGCAACGGCGGAATCGTGCGCTAGACGGTGATCTAGTTGCCGTCGAGTTGCTAAATCGCAAAGAGCTTGCCAAGGCGCGCAGCAGTAAACAGGATGCTGATCGTGCCAAACGCAAGCTCCACGGTCGCCCAGAGCCAACCAAGGAGGAAAAGGAGGAGGCGGCCGCGCGTAACGAGCCTGCTGGCTGGGGCAAAGTGGTGGCCATTGTGGAAATGGGACGGAGTCGCGAGGTTGTTGGGTAGGCATACGCGCGCACGATACCCGTGACTGCCGAGCCTGCTGCTTACTCGTCTGCCCTGCGTATGCAGCACTTTGTACCTGAACCGACCGCATACGACGCAAAAGACCAATACTGACACTGACGCCAAGGATCAGCGCGAGTCTAATGGCAAACAACCCGTGGATGCCAAACTCCAGAAAAAGAGGCTGCCGCGCCAGCTGTGGTTCAAGCCTGTAAGTCACTCTGCAGAGCATTGACGTCTGCGCGGGGTTCCGCTAACCAATACCTGCATGTAGACGGACAATCGTGTTCCGTTTATGCTGATCTCGCGCGACACTGTACCAGAGCGGTATCTAGAGGACGCCGATGCTTGGGAGACCACGCTCTACACGGTAGGCATGCACCTCAGCTATGCATCCACACCAATGTATGCTTACGTTTGCGATGCTGCATGTTAGGCCCGGCTGAAGAACTGGTCGACGCACTCGACCTTTCCACTGGGCGAAATCACCGCTCGCGTCGGTCCAATAGGGCAGATTGAGGTGGAAACAAAGGCGATACTGGCGGACTGCAACGTTTCATCGGAACCATTCACAGACAGTGTGCTTGCTTGCTTGCCCAAAACGGTGCGTGACTTTCGCATGCTTGAAAGTAAAGGATTGCGCAGTCGCCTTACGCTCGGTCCACATCCTGCAGCCCTGGAGCATCCGCGAAGCAGACATGCGAGAGCGCTTCGACATGCGCAATGAATGCGTGTTTACGGTATGCAATATGAACATGTTGACATTGCATAGATGCGCTGTGCGCTTACCTACATCGCGACGCAAACTAGATTGATCCGCCGACGGCCAGGGATCTCGACGATGCGGTGTCGTGTGTAGAGTGAGTGCTTGTGTTAGCCGATGGTGCGTTTAGTCTATACTTGCTAACGCTTATGCAAAACTGTGCTCTGCAGAATGCCCGATGGCAACTACTCTATTGGCGTGCACATTGCCGATGTTTCGCACTTTGTTCAGCCCAACACAGCACTGGACAAGGAGGCGCAGCGGCGCGGTACCACCACCTATTTGGTGCAGCGGGCAGTGCCAATGCTTCCGTCGCTTCTTTGCGAGGAACTGTGCAGTCTGAATCCCGGTGTCGATCGACTGGCATTTTCGGTCATTTGGAAGATGACACCAGATGCTCGTATACTCGACACCTGGTTCGGCAGCACAGTGATTCGGTGTGTACCCATACAAATAGCATACCATGTGCCATGCGCTAAACTTGGCTGACTTTGTACCGGTAGCTCCTGCTGCAAACTTGCATACGACGATGCGCAGGAGGTCATTGAGGGTCGATCTCTGCCGGAGCATGTTACCATTTCTGAGCATAATCGTGATGACGTAGAAAAGCGTATTCGGGTGTTCTTTGTACGTATTGCGCGATGCTGAGCATGTGTGCGTGATTGTTAACACGCAGCGTTACATGCACGCAGGAGCTGTCGAGGATTTTGAGGAAACGCCGCTTTGACAACGGCGCCGTGTCCATCAACTCTATCAGGCTTTCATTTGTTCTGGACGATGAGGGTCTTCCGTTGGAATGTAAAGTATACCAGCAAAAGGAGAGCAATCGACTAATTGAAGAGGTAAGCCTGCATCGATAGCTTGGCAGAGTGCGCTAGTTAACACAGCTTGATGTGCCAGTTTATGCTGCTCGCCAATATGAGCGTTGCCAAAAAGATTGCCGTCAGTTTCCCTGAGCATGCGCTGCTTCGGCGACACGCTCCGCCACTGCAACGACGAATGGTAACTGGCGGTCTTGACAGTGGGCGCCAGAGCGCCGTGTACTAACGCCGTGACCCTGTAGGACGAGTTTATCCGACTGACGGAGAAGCTTGGCTATCCGATTGATGGTACTAGCGGCGCGACGCTGCACGCATCCTTCCAACAAATAGATGACCCCCGCATTGCCGAGGTATGTATAGTGCCGTTTGAATTGTAAGCATGTATTGATACTGACGCTAGCGCGCACAAATGCGGCGGTCTTTTTGCGGTGCATGACCACAGGTGCTCAAAGTGCTTGCAATCAAGCCTATGCAGCGCGCTAAATACTATTGCACCGGCTCGCTCGATATCACGCAGTACCACCACTTTGCACTGAACGCGCCGCTATACACCCACTTTACCTCGCCGATTCGCCGCTACGCAGACGTTATCGTACACCGTCTTCTTCTATCCGCTCTAAAAGGAGGCAAGTGGGCATGCGTATCGCCCAGCCGCTAGCGCCAGACCGCGGTGCTAATATCGTTGATGATTTGCACAGAAAAACAATTCTACCTGCCAACAAATATGGTGCAGGATATTGCACTGCGCTGTAACACTTGCAAGGAACAGGCAAAGTCGGCGCAGGAACAGAGCAGCCACCTTTACCTGGCTACGTGCCTGCATCGACTTATCACACAGCGTGGTGGGCCGATACGCACTGAGGCGGTGATCATTGATGTGATGGATCAGTCCGTGCGCCTTCTTTCGCCAGAATATGGCATTGAACAGCGCGTCTACATCGACAAGCTACCCCTAGAGCGCTCGACTTGGGATGAGCAGCGTGGCCAGCATACGGTGCATTGGCGCGACAATGTCACCATTGCCGACGTGCTTACCACCTCCGCCCAGGCCAACGAAGAAAGCGAAAGTGAGAGCGACACCGAGAACGAGGAGGAGGAGGAGCTGCACGAAATAGTCAGCGTCTCGGATGTAATCGAGACACCTCTGGCAGCAGCCGCAGACACGACAACAGCGGAGGCATCAACGACGGAAGCACCAGTGGTGGACGCTCCTACGGCAAACACCGCGTCTGCCGAGAATACCGTGCCACCTACGGTGTCTGACAAGGTCGACGCTGCCCCGCACAATGCAGAGGAGCCACCGCCGGTGAATGATGCCTCTCCAGCAGCCAACGAGTCAACGTCGCCAGCGGCAAAGCCAGTCAAGGACAGAGCCCAGGTACTGCGTGTGTTTGAGCGGGTTCCTATCGCAATTACTGTCAATGTGGAAAAGTCTCCGCCGATTATCCACGTGGCGCTTTGCAGCCCGTTCTTATAGGCACAGCCGCCTCGATAGCACAATACATGCGTATCCTATTGCAACCGCCAACCTGCTCAGCAACGTTGCTGGTACTATTGCTATTGTGACAGTGTATTCTGCGAATGACATCTAAAACAGCTTGGCTAGCACAGATTTCACCTGCGGATCCACAGATGTCTGAACGGGCTTGCCCTTGCCGGCAGCGCGTTTCCGACGCGACTCGTCCCGCACCTCGCTGGCCGTAACTTCCTTTTGCTGGAAGGTACGGCGTGCCTTGGACATGTTTGTATCTACCTGCTGCTTCTGCCGCTTCCGCTCCTGAATTGCCTCGATGACCTTGGCGCGCTCGACATTTTGCAGATAGGCCTTGTCTTCGCGTCGAGCCTGCTCCATCTCTGTCTGCATTCTCTGCTGACGCGCCGCACGTTCGTATGCTGCTAGTGCATTAGTTCACCGCTCGAAAAGCCACGCGCCCCCACCAAACACATACCAATGCGCTCTGTGAGATGGTTCCACTTGAACTTTGGCAGGTACTTGAGTGTCCACAGATCGTGCTGGTGAAAGTTGCGCTTTGAACCGCCTAACATTGCAAAAAGTCAGATGATATACATTTATGCTAGAATTTGGCCATGACGTACCGATGGGCTGTGCATTCAGCGTCTTTGCAATCAGCTTTGCAACCTTTTTATCCTTGAACTCCACCCAACCTTCGGTGAACATAAGCTTTCGGTTGCCGCCCATCTTCCGGCGCCGTTTGCGTGCATTCTCATCTGTGTATTTCGTCCAATAAAATGTTAGCCTACGTATTGCGCAACTAAAACGACGTCTAGTGCGGGCAGCTACCGACCTTCTGGCGCCAAATAGATGCGTCCGATTTCGCCATACTTTGACAGAAGATGGCGCACTTTTTCGGGCTTCATGAACGGCGGTACGCGCGACATGTAAAGCAGGCCAGAGCGCTCGTGTGCCTTTTTGTAGTGCTCAAGCTCCTCGGTGCTTAGACCCTTGACCACACGTTTGCGTTTCTTCTTGTTCTTGCCGTCGTCGTCGTCATCGTCGCTGTCACCGTCATCGGCATCCAGCATGCCGTCCACGTCCATATCATCGTTACCGTCGTCTCCTTCGTCTTCCAGCTCGCTGCCGCTCTCCTCGCCGTCGTCGCTGTCGCCGTCGTCGCTGTCACTATCGTGCAGTCTGTGTACGCGTCGCCGTTGTGCGCCCTTTTCTAGAAGCTCCTGCGTCTCCTGGTCGCTGCTTCTCTCCTCATCGCTATCATGAAGCTGGTAGAGATCGTCCATAGTGTCACGCTTTGCACTCTCGCGATGGCCGTAAGCGCAAGCAGGCGGTGTGGTGGAAACGAGACAAGGAATCGCAAGCAAGCTGCTTTTTATTTTTTCTCCTGCTAAATATTGGCCACACTTGTGTTTCGCACTCTTTCGTCTCCACCATCATAACCAGCCATGGCAAGTACAAACATAAGACACTGTCATCGCCACAGCTCCTCAGGCTAACGTGTCTTCTCAGTCTGTCACACTGCACACGGACCTAGGCGACCTAAAGCTCGAGCTGTTTTGCGAAGCTGTTCCAAAGGCTGCCGAGGCAAGCACCAGGCGCGTGAATATGGTCACGTCAACAAAGTGCTCATTCTATAAGGCTCTATGATAATGGCAGAATTTTCTCGCACTGTGCGCAAGTGGCTACTACGACAATGTGCTCTTTCACCGGTAGGTAGGCGGACAAACGCGTGACATCAGGTAGTGCTCATTATATCGACGCTTGATGGTCAATACAGCAATATTCCAGGGTTCATGATTCAGGCAGGTGGTGCAAGCACAGTGTCTGGTTGTCAGATGCTAACGTCACTGTGTGCTGGCCAAACATCAGACGGGCGATCCTACAGGCAAGCCATCATGTTGTCACATCATCCTGTCATAGCGTACTGGCGTTAATTTGGCAATATAGGCACAGGCAAGGGTGGTAACTCGATCTGGGGTCGAAAGTTTGAGGACGAGATCCGTTCAACGCTCAAAGTGGGTGGAGTCTAGCACGCAGCGGCATGTGTACCGGTAGCTTACGCTGGTAACAGCACAATGCGCGAGGCATCGTCAGCATGGCCAACTCGGGACCCGACACCAACGGTTCACAGTTTTTCATCACGTACGCAAAGCAGGCGCATCTGGACACCAAATACACGGTGATTGGCAAGTGCGTATCTTGAACGTGGCATGCATGAGCATACCGGTGCTGACATGAGGCCGTTTTGCAACATTGCCAGAGTTATTGACGGCGCAGATACGACGCTGGATGCCATGGAAAAGGTGCCGGTGGACGAGAAGAACCGGCCTATACAGGAGATTCGCATCCGCTCCATCACCATCCACGCCAATCCGATTGCTGACAAGGACTAATGCCTGCTCTAGCACAGGCCATGCAGAGTTTGCGGCGCACTGGCGGCACATTAATATTACACAAAGAAATCAAAAACAGACAGATGATAAGAATGATGCAAATGCAAACTATGGACCCAGCGCTGCAAAACGGGTGCCAGCGGAAATCCAGACGCAACAGATCAACGCTTAGCGAGCCACGCCACGTTACACCGTAAACTTTCGATTGAACTTGTTTTCGTGCGGTGAAAAGCAGGACGTGCGTGTCGCCAGCCGTGCTGCCTGGCGGGACGAGCTGGCGGGACCGTCATGCGACGGCGAGGATAGGATTGGCGTCAGCTGATAAAAAAGCAGATAGCCATCACGGTCAATCTCGCGAAATGCCACTTCTGCCGGTATAACGCATGTACGCGCTTCCTCGCAGGCTAGATCATCCATACGAATCCAGCGCAAACTGCTGCTATCGCTCAAATTGGGTGCTACCGTACTAGAGTCTTCACGCGCTCTGTTTGCCGAGCAAGTAGGCTGTTTGTCGGCAACATGACACAGCGTAGCGTTGTCGCCGCTGCTGTCGTCGCGGCTGCTATCTTCACCGTGGCTACTTTGGGTGCTAGCATATCGACGGTCCTCACCGGCACCACATTTGACCGGCGCAGTAGCCACGCTAGCAGTTGTGGGGACGGTGGCGGTATTTGCCGTCTGCTTGGTCCTGCTTATCCGCCTCTTCTGCTTCCATTTTGCGAGTAGACTGCTTCTTTTTCCCCGCTTTTGGGGCAACGAGCCGAGCGTCTCTGATATGAAAATGCAGGAAGCTGTGGGATCATCCTTGATCAGGCTGCTGCTGCTGCTACTGCTGCTGCTGCTGCTGCTGCTGTTGTTGTTGTTGTCTTTCTGTGCTTGGCGAGCATACGCAATGTAGTGGCCACTCTCCAAGGACGCGCCACGATGGCAGATGGCAGATTGCAGTGTCAGGCGGTAACGCGTGGCGGCAGGCGCACTGTCGGGCATAACAAACTTGGTGAAATCCATCTCCTCGGGTATAATCACTCGCCGGTCAGATCGAATCCAATTGCCGCTCATCGTCTGCCGGTAGCGCTTCAGCATGATAGGCAGCAGGATGCGGCCATCAGAAAACTGAAAAGAATGTGCAGCTGTTCGCTCTCCAGCTTCGTTTTCGGCCGCCCAAAAGGGCAGCAGCGTGAGGGCCGACCAAGCATCCAGCTGGACGACCGAGGAAATCGACACCCTGCGAGCGACTAGTGTGCTCAGTTGACCGGATGGCTGAGCGTCTATCATGGTTGGCAGCAGCGGTAGCAGATCCTTGGCGCCCATCACATCATGGTCATTGACAGCATCATCTTCGCATTCTGGCTCAGTTGTTTCCACCGCATCGCTTAGCAGTGCTATCCGCGGTACCGCTTCGCTGTTCTCGGTACGCGCTTCAGCTGGTAGCAATGGGTCTGGGGCCTCTTTACCTGCCAGATCCATACTCTCTCTCTTTGTCAGCCCACGTAGTCGGTGTCGGCGCAGACCTTCTACGCGGGTGCCGAAGAAATGCGTGGCCAGTAGACGTTCCAAGGGCACCGACGACTGTACAGTCTCGGCTGTACTGCAGCCCCAAGAGTGGCCCTCAAATAGCTTCCACGTATTGTGCTTTGGTGGTGGCTTGTACCGGCAAATGCACCGCTTTGGCTGGCAGCCCCAGCGACCTATGCCGTCGCATATGTCGTGACTGGCACTGATACGCGACGCATCGCCGTCTTCTTCTTCTTCTTCCGGTATGGCTAGCTGCAGCAGACGCTCAGTGATCAGTCGGTCATCGTCCGAGTCTACACGGCCGCTGTGCAAGATGTGCATTTTGAACGGCAGATATGGCAACTCGAGCAGGTCAGTAAGAAACATGAACAGCTCGGCCGCATCCTCCTGGGTGGTTTTCAGCGTTTGTGGCGCCAACGTGGCATCCCGGCCATTGGGTTGTGCAGATCCGGTGTCCATGCCACGCCAGCCACACGCCGCAAGATCTTCACACAGTTGCCGTACAATCTGACGCGGAACGGTTCGTCCGGAGCGTAGCTGGTTGACCATAAGCCGACAAGTGACCTGCACGCGAGATGCCTGCGGATTGGCCAGTTTCCGTGGCTGCAACAGTGCATCAAACCCGTCTTGGCACGCAAACATGGCGAAAATCAAACTATCTATGTAGTGTAGCATGTGCATCCGCATGAATCAGCTGCCCTGAGTCGGAGCAAACTGAGCGGCGCAAGTTCACTCACCTATGTAGCAGCTGGTGCCGTTGAAGTTTTCAATGCCGCTCGTGCGCATGCCGCTCGCCGGAGGCAGCAGAACGCAGCCCTTGGCCAGCGCCATACCCTCTAAATACGCAACACTAGCGGACACCTTCCAGTCAAAGCGCTCCAGCGCCTGTTCCCGCTCTCTCTCGGTCGTCTCGATGCCCTTTTGGTCAAGACATGAGTCGACTGACCATCCGCAGTATTAGCAGCGTCGGGCGTCACGTTCGTCGCCAAACCACTACCTTGCGCTATCTTGACTTCGCGGCGCTCGCTCCCGCGTCCGCCCAGTATCCAGCGGCGCATGGCCGGGGCAATACGGTCAAGCGCAGCCAAGGACATGAAGGCCAAGAAAAGACGGAAAGTGGTGGCCGGGGAATCGGGTCGTTAGACGGTAATGCAAAGGGAAAGAGCAAACGCAGATAAGCGGTCTTGGCGATAGTCGTTTGCATGTGCTGCGGAGTCGGCGCCAGCACAAACCTCCCACGAGGTCAAGCGCACCAAAACTGGGCGTCCCAGGCGACCGACGCGGCGCTAGGCACTGAGCCAAGAGCAAAGAATAGCAAGCGGCATGTAAAGGAGGGAGGAGAGTGCAACAGTCGCTGCAGACGCAGGGAACACGCGACTCTGCTTCTCTCCAGTGCGGCATCGGCAAGGTTACATTGTCTCCAGCGCCATCTAACGTTGCGTTATGAGCCGAGCAGACGCTTTTTGCTCGCGTGCTGTCATGCGCTCATGCCTGCCTTTGGGTGGCCGCAGAGATGTTTGGTCAGGTGTGTGGCCAGCGGCCATCAGGTGACGCTGGCGGCCAACATGTGGTGGTGCATTCCTCCGATGCGGTTCTATAAATCTATCTTGGTTCGACATTGGCGCTCCGCTCCTTCGTCATCCCTGCTTCGCCGCACGTACTGCCACTATCTTCGCTCAGCGACATTGCTTCCACCTGCGTTCCTTTTCCTGCCTCGCTGTATTGCGCGCTCGGTGCAGACTGCCTGCTGCTTGCTGCCGAATCGCCAGCACGCCAAGTAGCCACCAACGCGCCCTGGAATATCAGCCTTTGCTCAAATCGCAGCCGCTGCTGTTGTCGCTAGCTTGAATTATGGCGGCGCCCACGCTCACCTACGCCGGTAAGCGATCCGGCGTGAATCCGACCGCCAGGCATTCTGCGCTTGGCCAGGCAAAACACTGACGTGCCTGTGTGTATGCGCCTGTGTGCCTCACGCGTGCATGTATGCTTGTTGTGCTTCTGCAGAGACGGTGGACGTCGTATGTGATTTCTGTAAGTGAGCTATCTGCGCGTTGGATATGCGCGTGCATGTGCTAATGCCGCCCCATGCTGACTGCGGTCTACTGCCTCGCTCACCTAGTGGAGACTGCTGTGCACATGATTCTCTATGTGCGCGAGCTCTACCCAGCACGTACGTGAGAATGCGTCATCCCGCATCACCGCCTTCGCATCGGCTAACGCGAGCGTATTTGCCACCAATGCAGATCTATTTGAGCGGCGAAAAAAGTACAATGTGCCTGTGCATGTTGCGCGGCACCCGGAGCTCATCGACTACGTTCGGGACATGATCCGCGCATGCCGCCCAGATCTGGAACGGGTAAGCTTTGCTGGTTGGCTCAGGCGCCGACCCGCGCGCGCATCGGCTGACGTCAATCCGGTTACCAGGGCGCTGTGGAGCGAATCTGCCTAGTGGTGGTGAACAAAGAGTATACCCCCGTGGAACGCTTTGTGTTTGAGATTGATGCGCTCATCGACCCAAAGGTTTCCGGAAAGCATGCAACGTAAGTGTACCACCCATGGACGCTACACGTGGCCCCGAGCCATACTGCGCGGCATCCGCTGACATGCACCTGTCCCACTTGAATGACCGCGTGCAGGGCCGAGGGCGGTCTGACAGCTGTGGATGTGGAGGCATACCTGCGCGCATTTCTGCTGAAAATTAGCGTATGTGACGCAGTGCTGCATCCAAATCCGCCTGGTAAGCTCCAAGCGTATGACCAATGCAAGAGCATGGCACTTACTTTGGCTTGCGCACATGCATACACGCAGAATGCACCTTTGCACTGGTGCTCCAGCTCAAGGATGGTACACCGGCGGCAGCCAAGGTAGGCGCCGGCTGGCGAATGAATGCATTCGGGCAAAGCGCTATGATGTACAGCTAACACGTCACTGTCTGCGCCTTCGTCTGTTGCGATAGTCGGGATTCCCCTGGGTACCTGACGATCAGCCATCGGATGCATTGGGCTCCGGCCACTCGTCAACGCTGGTGCCTATGAAGTCCATGGATACGGGGCTGATGAAGGTACGCTGCGCCGCGTGTGTCTGTGCTAGCCGCGCGGATGGTATTGCTCACTGGCTATGTGGATTACTGGGCGCTAGGTACAATTCTTTGTCGAAGAGACAACGTTGAAACTGAAGGCGCCGGTACCAGCAAAGGGCTAGGCGATTGCAGTATCGCGTGCCGTACCCACTAGTTCGTTATCCATATGTTGGCCATTTTACGCTGTCGCGCTACTGTATTACGGCGCCACACGCTACTAGTCAACTATGTGCCTTTACTATTGCATTTATCTACGCAACACCGCTGCTTTGTACCTAGTCGCTCGCTCGTATCACTACCACCTATCCTATCCTAGCATTTCCCATCTCCTTATCTTATGGTCTGCGGTATCGTCACATCCGCACCGCCCTGTATAACCTACCTAGTGACGCTCCACACACACACACGTACTTGCCAACTTTGGCCAACTGCTTGCTCGTGCTGCTGCTTGCTCAAGTCTCTTGCGATCTCGACCGCACCACCATCACCACCACCATCACCAGTCGCTGAGTCTGGATCTGCGCTTTGGCGCCGCTTCGCACTCCACCTTCTTCGCCTTCCCTCCGCCCCACCTATCGCTTGCTCGCTCGATCGTCACTCTTTCCTGCTTGAGTCCCTTTTGCGGCTTGGGTAGGCAGCAGATGTTGACCCTGTTTGCTCTCAGGGTACGTGTCCTTGCCTCGCATCCTTCCGTACTTGTTTCTGCCGCCATGCCCTTGTCGGCAGACGCGTCTTTTCCGCCGTGCTGTGCTCCAGTCAGCCAAAGCAGCCCGTGCAGCGCGGGTGTACTGGCCCTCTGCGTTGTGCTCCCTTTTGCGAGCGCGATGCATAGTCCACTGCCCTGGGCACGTGCTGCTGACGGCGGTCGTTTCTCCTGTTCGGCCACCTGGCAATAACATCATGTAAATCCCGCATAGACTGCTCATTGGTGGTGCTAGTCAAGCGTCCAATGCTATTGGGGGAGGCTGAGCAGACAGTCCGGTCCAAAGTGGCAGCATCGGCCCCACACTTGCCGACATACAGGGCCGTTGCCACGGCCGCTTTGCTCACTCGTCACCTTTTGTTCGCACGCCTGTCTACGCACCTTCTACCTTTGCCCCTGTCTCTATCGCTTGCACCCATATCCTGTCAAAATGTCGTCTACCGAATACGCCACCGCTACCCAGGGCTTTCTGCAGGAAGTGCCGGTCTTGGGAAACCAGTTTGAAGACGACCGTGTGTTACGGGGCCTGCTGCAGCGCTACATGCCCGCGGACGTGTATGCCTCCGTGCAAGCTGACCTGAGTCGCTTCGGCCAGCGCGTGCTTGATGATATTGCGCGCATGGGAGACGACGCTGAGCAGCACCCACCGACTCTGCGCCAGTTCGACCCGTGGTGCCGACGTGTCGACGAAATCAACACGCCAGAGGGCTGGCGCCTGATGAAAGCGGTGGCGGCCGAGGAGGGTCTCGTTGCCATCGCTTACGAGCGCAAGCAGGCCGAATTTAGTCGGTTCTACCAGTTTGCCAAGCTGTTTCTGTTTGTGCCCGCGTCGGCCACGTTTGGATGCCCGCTGGCTATGACGGACGGTGCGGCGCGTGTGATTGAGCTGCATGGTGACCGCGAGCTCAGAGCAAACGCGTACGCATGCCTGACCTCACGCGACCCGGCCAAGTTCTGGACCAGCGGCCAGTGGATGACCGAGCGGCCGGGCGGTAGTGATGTTGGCCGCACCGAGACCAAGGCTGTTCCGACAGATCTGCGCCAGAACCAGTGGGAAGTGAACGGCTTCAAGTGGTTCTCTTCGGCCACCGATGCCAACATGACGCTGCTGCTGGGGCGGGCGCAGGACCCGGACACGGGTGCCTTTGTGGAGGGCAGCCGCGGACTGTCACTCTTCTACGCTGAGATGCGCCATGCAAACGGAGCGCTGAACGGTGTGCGTGTCCACCGCCTCAAGGAAAAGTACGGTACCAAGGCTGTGCCCACAGCGGAGCTCGAACTGGTGGGCATGCAGGCTCAACTTGTCGGTCGACTGCACCGCGGCGTCGCAACCATTTCATCGATTCTCAACATCACACGGATGCACAGTGCCATTGCCGTTTGCGGCGGCCTGCGTCGTGCGCTCGCTGTGGCCAAGGAGTTTTCCCGTGTTCGCGAGGTGAGTAGCTGCTGTCGTGCAAGCTCGTGTTGATACTAACTGAGGATGCACTGGGACGCCCGCAGGCACAAGGAAAGCGTCTGGTCGAACTCCCTCTGCATACGCGCACCTTGGCTGAGATGGAACTGACGTACCGTGCCGCCATGCAGCTGACCTTTTACGGCGTGGCGCTGCTGGGCCGTACCGAGTGCCCAGGTCGCAATACGGCTGCTGCACAGGAGGACGTCCAAATGTTTCGCCTAATCACCCCCATCGCCAAACTGTGGGCATCCAAAAAGTGCGTGGCTGGCATCAGCGAGGCGATGGAGGCACTTGGCGGCCAGGGCTACATGGAAGATGTTGGCTTGCCGCGTCTGCTGCGTGACTCGCAAGTCAACACTATCTGGGAAGGCACTACCAACATTCTGTCGCTGGATCTTTTGCGAGTCTTTTTGCCCAACGGTGGTCTTACCTTCCAAACCTTCACCAAGGTAACGCACTCTGTCTAGTATGTTGCGTGTACAGCAACGACAGAGGTTTATTAGTTAACGCTGCATCGCACCAACACGCCAATCCTTTTAGGTGGTGCGCGAAAAGGTCGTCACATTCCCCGTCATCTTGGCCGATTCGGCCGCGAATGTGCTCGCTGCACTGCACTGCATCGAAAAGTACATGCGTGCCAACATGCAGAGCCGTGCTCGTCTCGAGTATGGCGCGCGCAGCCTAGCGTATGCCGTGGCGCAGACCATCATTGGCGCTTTGTTCATCGAGCAAGCGCAGTTTAGTGGTGCTCAGGACGACATTGAAGCTGCACTGCGGTGGTGCCGTTCTTCTGGTCAGCTGGTTGGTGATCTGGAGAATGTACGCCCTGAGACGGCGGAGCAGGGTGAGTCTGCATCATGGATGGGTGGGTGTAAATTCAAATGCTAACCGGCATGCTGTCAGATGTTGCGCTGGTCTTTGAAGCGTCACGTCTGTAAACATGTGCCCACCAGCGTCACATTGGCACTGACCAATGACGGCAATCATAATAATAACAACGACTGCGAGTTGATTCGCTACGCCTGTGTGTACCTCTAATCGCCCACTTGTGAGCATCTGCACTCTCATCCATCCATCCATCCATCCGTCTGTCCGTCGGCCTGTTTGCCATCCATCCATCTGCCAGACTGCTGCTATAGTGCGCCACCACCATGCCTGCGCCATTTTCGTTTGATCTGGATCGCCTTCCGGAGACGGAAGCTGACATCGACTTTAGCGACCTGGAGCGTGAATTCGCAGTGCCCAACCTTGAGTTCTGCTTTGACTCGATCGTCGTCGTGGACAATGTCCCGGTCGTAGATGAGGCCAAGGAGAAGAAGCTGCTGGGTGCTATTCAAAAGATCTTCAAGGGATGTGGCCGCATTCGCGAGAATGGCGTGCACATGCCGATGGAGGAGAAGGACGGCAAGAGCGTGTCCAAGGGATTCCTGTTCATTGAGTTTGAGACGCCCGAGATGGCCGACCTGGCTGTGCGACAGGTCAACAACTACCGCATGGACAAGCAGCACGTGCTGACGGTGAACCACTTTGACGACGTCGACAAGGCGGCCCAGGTCGAGGATGAGTTTCATGAGCCGGAGGAGGAGAAGTTTGAGGAGCGGGTACGTGTGTGTGTGTGTGTTTGTGTGTGTGTGTGTAAGCGGCAACGGGAGCACTCGCAGTGGCGGGACTGACGCTGCTCTCGCGGATGTGTAGGAGCACCTGCGCGACTGGCTGCTGGACCAGCGTGCGCGCGACCAGTTCATCACCTACCGTGGTGATGATGTGGCGGTGTTCTGGAACAACAAGAAGGATGAGGCGGAGCTGGTGCACAACCGCACGGTACGTTGGTGGTGCACAGCGAGACCTGGATCATGACAGGGTGGCGCACATGGACGATAGAATCATGTCGGCTTACACCCCTTGTCGTGTTTGTGGTCACTGTAGAACTGGACCGAGACGTACGTGCAGTGGGCACCGCAGGGTACCTATCTGGCCACCGTGCATCGCCAGGGTGTTGCTCTGTGGGGCGGCAAGAGCTGGGCCAAGATCATGCGCTTCTTCCACCCTGGTGTGAAGCTCATCGACTTTTCGCCCAACGAACGCTACCTCGTCTCCTGGAGCAACGAGCCGATCCAGTCGGGCGTGCCTGGCTCTCCGTTCGGTCCGGACAGCGAGGGCCATCAGATCGCCATCTGGGACGTGCTGTCTGGCGTGCTGCTGCGCACGTTCCCGGGCAATCCGGATAAGAACGCCGAGCCTGGACCGGCCAAGGTGATGTGGCCGGCATTCAAGTGGTCGCCGTCCAGCCGCTACTTTGCGCGTCTTACGCCGGGCCAGGCTATCTCGGTGTACGAGGCGCCGAGCATGGGTCTGCTGGACAAGAAGAGCATCAAGATTGAGGGCGTGCGCGACTTTGAGTGGTCGCCGGCCAGCCAGGCTGCCGCCGCCTCGGCCGATAGCGAGGACAAGAAGCGGCCGCGCGACGAGATGCTCGCGTACTGGACGCCCGAGGTTGGCAACCAGCCGGCGCGTATTACGCTGTTGAACGTGCCCAGCCGTGCTGTGATGCGCACCAAGAACATCTTCAGCGTCAGCGACTGTCGCATCCACTGGCACCCGCAGGGCGACTACCTGTGCATCAAGGTTGACCGCCACACCAAGAGCAAAAAGTCCATTTTCTCCAACCTGGAGATCTTCCACACGCGCGAGAAGGGCATCCCGGTGGAGGTGATTGAGATGAAGGAGATTGCCATTGCGTTTGCCTGGGAGCCGCTGGGTGACCGCTTCTCCGTCATCACCACAACGGATCCGAACCTGCTGCACGTCACCGGCCCGACCATGCCGATCACGCCGCGTACCAACGTCGCCTTTTACGGTCCGGAAAAGGCCAAGCCGAGCAAGGGCAAGGGCAAGGGCGCCGCAGCGGCCAGCGGTGTGCTGGAGGGCAGCTTCCGTTTGATCAAGCTGCTGGAGAAGAAGACCGCCAACGGCGTTTTCTGGTCGCCCAAGGGTCGTCACCTGGTGCTGATCACGCTGCGCTCGCAGATTACGTGGGATGTCGAGTTTTGGGATCTGGATCTGGAGACCACCACCAAGGCCACGGTGGACCCGAGCGCGAGCGTGCAGCTGCTTGCCTCGCAGGAGCACTATGGCGTCACGGATCTCGAGTGGGATCCGACCGGCCGCTATGTGGTCACCAGCGCCTCGTCGTGGCGCCACACCATGGAGAACGGCTACACGCTGTGGGACTTCCGCGGTGAGATGCTTCAGAAGCACACGGTGGACCGCTTCAAGCAGTTCATCTGGCGCCCGCGGCCAAAGACGCTTCTGTCCGAGGAGCAGCAGCGCAAGATTCGCCGCAACCTGAAGGACTACTCTCGCGAGTTTGAGCTGGAGGACCAGTTCTCGCAGACGGCCGCGTCGCGTGCTGTCCTCGAGGAGCGTCGCCGCCTGCTGCAGGAGTGGAACGCGTGGCGCCAGCGCGTCGAGAAGGATCTCACCGAGGCGCGCGTTGCCGCCGGCCAGGACCCCAACCACCACGTCCCGGGCGATGACGAGTACGAGACGATCGAGGAGCTGGTGGAGGAGGTTGTCAGCGAGAAGGAGGAGATTGTCAAGGAGAAGAAGAAATAAGCAGCAACGCGCCAGTCTGCCACGGCACGCTGCGATGACAGCAGCGTTGCGGCGCCGGTGCGATTTGTTCATGGTACATAAATACAGACCCAGCTACCACCCACAGATGACATTGTTGCTATTAAACACACAGTTGCACAGTAATGTTGATGAGCCACATGTAAAGATAAGCTCTATTGCAGAAACAGCGTCTGCAACCAGGCGAGCAGCCGACGACAGCGCATCAATCCGTAGACATGCAGGGGAGAAAAGAAAAGGATACTGCAGTTAACGATGGTGCAGCCGCAGCCGCAATGGAACGTATGCGAAAATATAGTAACATCGAATACGGCGTAGAAAATCACGAAGTGGGGCATTCCGCCAATAGCGAGCATGGCCATGCCATCCCCAGGGCTCGCCCGGCTTTACATGAACAGCGAACTGGCTGGCTGCGAATCGGCCGTCGCCGGTCGCGGTGGCACAGTATCCGCGCTGCTAGTCGCCGACCCGGTCACCTCGGGTACAGTGGCCTGGTTACGGGTATATTCGTCTAGTAGCTCCGAAAATGTACGTATAAGCGTATCCACGCCGCGCAGGTAGCCATGGTCCGGTCCCGGATAGGTGGGCGGGAACCGAACGCTTTCCGGATGGCGCTTACGCCACTCGGGTGTCGACGTGTGCGCAAAATCAATGATGCGCACATCTATGGGCGTGTCCGGGCGGTCAGCATCGTGGATCAGCAAAAGACTGCTGCCGTACAGGCGCGTATCATCCAGATCGCGGACCAGTCTGGCCAGCTTTTTCAGCCGCGCAATCAGTGGACCCACAAGGTGTGCCTTGAAGCTGTGCCCATCATTCAGATAGTCGCGTAGCGCGTCGCGAAAGCCAGCCGGGTTCAGCGACCGTCCAAAGTACTTGTCCTGGTACTTGTACTGGCCAACATCGCGCTTGTAGACCTGCATGCCACACACGCGCACGCCAAGGGCTTTGCTGGTGGTGCGTGCACACTTGCGGATCTGACTGGCACGCTTCTCGGGCGTGGCCTCTACACCGTACTGACGCGTGCCCATCTTCAGATCGAGAACGCTTGGATGTCGCATCCCGCAAGTGAGATCCTCCAGCAGCAGAAACTGGTGCATTTTAGCCGGCTTGCGACCGCGCTCACGACCCATCATGCGCGACGATCCATGTAGCTTGTTCGTTGTCGCCTGGTAGCAGTGGAGCGACCATGGATTCGACACGACTGGGCGACGTGATCCTGCTGAGCGTGACGGCGTCAGTCGCTCGCCATCAGTTGAACCTGCTGTTGCGACTGGTAAAGTGCCGTGTGACGCAGTCTCCTCATCTGCAGGCCTGGACTGCGCACTCGCTTTTCCAGCAGCGGCACGACGCTGAGCCAGGAACAGTTCCTGCTGGTCGCGACACAACTGCTCACGCAGACTCTGCTGACGGCGCTGATGATCTTGCGAATGTTGGCGTGCATGCGTGCGGACAACCGACAGTGCAGCGCGACATCCTGGGCTGCTTGCCGCCGTATGGCTACGCCCCTCTTCACAGGGGCCAAAAGATGCAGGAGAGCTGCTGCCCGTGCGACCATCGACCAAATTGGCGTTTGTACTAGAGCGTCGACGCTGCTCTGGTGCACGAGTAGTCGGGAATGCCGTTGGCAGTGTGCATGCCAGCCGACTATCCTCAGTCGGTGACGGTGATCTGGCGCGGAGACTACTAGGACGGCGAACACCGCCGAAATTCTTGCCAGCCATCGTGTCATCATCGTTGCCGTCATCGTCGTCGCTCTCCGCATCAGCGTTCCATGACGCTTCATCCTGCACGTCGGCAGCAGTAGCAGTAGCAGCAGCGGTATCGTTATCGTCATGCGTTGTAAAGTGTCGCAACGATGATGGTCTAGCCGGTGTCAGCGATGGTGATGTCGTGGCCATTACCGCGGTGTTGCCTGTCGACGCTGCCAAGACAGCATCACTCGAGGTGGGCGCATTATTGGCTACAACGGGAGAATGTACGCGAATCCCAGAAAGCGAATGCCGTCGTGCAGTGTGACCCGCCTGGCGGAGACGTGCACGCCACGACTGTGGAGACAACGCTTCGTCGAAAACAAGCTGCTGCAGCTGTCGGTTGACGTTGCCCATATCGGCCGCATCCAGCTGAGATGCATCCGCCGCATCTGCAGCCGTGTTGGCGTTGCCTGATGTCGTGCCAGCGCCAGCGCCAGCAAAGCGAAGGGTACCATTTCGGCGCATTTTACGCACCAGCCACTCTGGAAGAATGTGCTGGTTGTGCTCAAACAGCAGTTCAGGCGTGGCTTCTTCAAGATCGCCCTGAGACGAGTAAGTAACGTTGAGCACACCCAAGTAGCTTGGGGCAAACTCCAGCAGCTGCGACTGCTTGGAGGCCATCAACTCGTAAAACTCCTTCTCGTGATGGTTGAGCAGCTTACAGACGGCACGCGAGGAAAACCGGAGAAAGGATGAATGGCCGCCGACTTGGTTGGGGAACGGCGTGAGCGGCAGAGAGCGTGGCGTGTCAGGCCCAAATAGATCGTCATAGTCGTCTTCGCTGAACTCTAGCACGCTTTCCTGGCCGTCGCTATCACCGTGATCATTATTTTCATCGCTGTCACGCTCTTGACCGTCAACGCCATCCCCAGTGCGAGCAGTACGTGCACTCCGACGACGCCGTATCTGAATAAAAGACTCGTCGCTATCTTCCGAACAAGGGCTGGACGGTGCCGGTGCATCCGCAGACGCTACATCATTCGGCTCGGCCGACGACGCATGACATGGCGCGGCAGCATCAGTACGCTCACCGACTTTACACGTCTCATCGCATGCATGGGTATTCGATGCGCACTGCCGTTGCCCTGCAGCAGACGACAAAGTCGCTGGCACGGCAACGTCGGCGCGCTCTGCAGCTGCAGAACGTGCTTCTGGCGCAGACGGCTCGGCCAACGTCATACTCTCCACCGGTGCCGATGCTGTGTATCCCGATGATGGTACTACTGCAGCTTGCTGATCACGCGCCTCCCAAAACGGCTTGGGCACATACGACATGTGCGGGGTAGCGACCAACGACTGATCCTGTTCTCCCTCAACCGGCCTGTTTGGCGCCAATGCCACCGAAACATAGCCGTCGTTCCACGTTGGAGGCACTGGGGTTACGTCCACGGGAGACATTTCACCGGCGACAAACACGTTGTCCTCCGAGGACACGTTGTTGCGATCGTAGGTGCAACCATCGGTGCTCTCCTGCTGGGTGGGCGTAACCGGCAGATCATCGTCATGCTCCTCGGCGTCAGCAAGACTGGAAAAAAAGTTGGGAATGGCCGGACAGCTGGACGGTTCGAATGCACGCAGCCGTAGTATCGGGGATAGATCCAGCGTGGGTTGCGAAACAAGCTCACACGTGGCTTCTTGTATTTCGGGCTTGTTGCCAGCGGGCGCACGATGTTCCCGGCTGGGCGAGCGAGTAGCCGGTCTTTGCAACGTTGATATGGTGTTTCTTGGTGCCGCAGACCGCAGGCGCAGGTCGGCAGCCAGCGACGACAGCCCAGTGCATTCAGCGCTGGCTTGGGCCGGCAGCGAAGACGGCGCGTCGGCCATATACGTGTGTCGTGACCGTGGCAGGGTTTTTGGCATGGGTCCAGCTGCCGTAGCAGCAGATTTTCCGTGCAAGTCAGTCATGGCAACCCGTCAAGACGAAATGCGGCAGACAAGCAAAGCTAGAAAGAGAGCAGCGGTTGGAAAGGGTTAGCGGCTGCCGAGCAACTGTACGCCGCGGTGCTATTGCAGCGTGCCACGCCGCGCAAACCAACGTGGCAGACGGAGAGGCGTCACGAAAGGGATACACGACGGTCACGAATCAGCAAGTGAAAAGACGTGGGTTGGTAGGCATAAGCAAAAAAGACGTGCGCAAACGGCCAGGGGGTTGTGGCCACTTGGCAAGTGGAAATGCAATCGTGTGTAGAGCGTGGCAAATCGCAGGCCTGGCTAGCGGCACAGTAGACAAGGGACAGTGGTGCTGTTACTGCTGCTGTTGTTGCCGCTGCTACTGCTACTACTACTACTGCTGCTGCTGCTGCTGCTATGCTACTGGCAGCAACGAAGTCACCAATGCACACGCAAGAGGTGCTCAAGGGTGTGAAACCTGGCTGCTACCGTCTGCTGCGTGAGCGATACGGAAGCCGCCGGAAGACCAGTGGTGATAGTGAGTGAGCGTGCGATAGGAGATTGCCTACACACACACATTCACACACACCACTCATATAGGCACATGCACCGCTCAAAGAAGCAATGATTTAGCACCAGCATCCCCGCACCTATCCGCAAGACGTCCATGCCACAAAACAGGCCACAACATTTGTGTAGCCACGACGCATACAGCCGATGCGCAACACCATCCGGGGTAGACTGGCCAGACACGGTGTCGCAAGCTCACGGCAGCCACGTCCAGGCCAATGGTAGACGGCGCCCAACATCGCGGTAGCCCCAAGCCCACTGCAGTCGCATTGACGTGAGCAACGTCACCGCATCGACAACAGTCACGCCCGACTGGATGCACGTCCATGCACTCGCTAGCGCCAGACACCAGTCAATGCTAGGACAACCGGCAGCCTTGCCGACAGCAGCGAGCACGGCTGGTGGGCAGCACCGAGAAGCCTGCCGGACAGTCCCACCACACTGCCACGGGCACACGTCTCCTGGCACCGGTCGCGGCACGGAAGAGTGGAGCAAGCATGCGGGTGCGCACATGGTATATATACATATATGTGTATGTGCTGGACGGTCTACACATCACGCTCGGTCTAGCCGACGACAGGAGACAATGCGCGCATCAATGGCAGCCTGTGCCAAGGCACACTCACAGTCTACCAACGGCTACTGGGACAGACAGACAGACAGACACGCGATGGACAAGAGGCAACAGGGTGTGTGTGTGTGTGGCTGCACACAGCGCATACAATAGCTTGTTGTTGATCGCCTCGTACAATAAACAAATGCAAACCTACCATGCGCGTCGGCGAGGCAAGACAGGGACACAACGCGCGGCCAATTGACCCATGAACCGGCAGTCTCCGATAAGAGGCTGACAAGCGCTTGTGCGAGCGAAAAAAGACAGGCTCACGGGCGTACCGGCAGCGGCAGCAGTGGCGACAGGGCAGTCGTAGTGGTGGTAGTAGTAGAACAAGAGACCTGACTAATCCAACGGGCGGCGGGAGCACAGATGCCGATGGAAAGGCAGAGAACGAAAGAACAACAGAGTAATGCCAAAGGTGATCAAGGGAAGAAGAGGCAAGGGCGAAAGAGTGATATGGCTGAAACCCAACACGCACATGCCTTTTATACGGTCTCGCGCTGACACGTGTCATATCTGGCATCCTGCGTTGCGCTTAAAAGATGGGCCCACGACGCATTGACGCACGGCTTGCTCTCCATCTTGGTAGAACCTTATCCGTCAGCAAAGCAGAGCCAATATGCGTCAGATCTTCCACGTTAGTCGCAACACCAGAGCCATTCGCGAGTCGCCCGACCCGTCTCCTGCCGCGGGCGAGGTGCTCATTGAGGTCAAGGCCGTGGGTACGTCAAGGCGCTGCGTAGCGATCACGCCACCTGGCGCTAATGAGCGACGACGACTGTGCCAGGCATCAACTTTGCAGACATTCTGGCACGTTTACCTATGCGTCATGCGACGTTGACAGCGAACGCACCTAACGCTGGCGCTTGGCGCCCCACTGTAGGCAAGCAAAGGACTGTATCCGGACGCTCCTTCGTTCCCATTCGTGGTCGGCTATGAGGCGGCCGGCCGTGTGTCGGCGGTGGGCGACGGTGTCGATCGCACCTGGCTGGGAGCCGATGTGGTTGCGCTCGTCAAGTTTGGCGCTTACAGCGAGCTCATCACTGCACCAGTCGGGCAAATAGCACGCATGCCATCCGAGCTGTCGTACGAGATGGCGGCCAGCATGTGCGTTGCGTATCTAACAGCGTGGATGCTGATTGCCGTGCAAGGTGAGCATACCCTGGACGTATGCTGCCATGCATGCGAGACACTGACGCCTTGGCATCACCAGGTGGGCTGCATGAGGGCGATACGCTGCTCATTCAGAACGCTGGCAGCGGCGTTGGCCTGGCTGCCATCGACATTGCCCACCATCTTGGCGCCGGCACCATCATAGGCACGGCGAGTGAGCGCAAGCATCAGTTTCTCATCGAACGCGGCCTGCAGCATCCCATCGACTACCGCAAGCCAAATTGGACCGAGGACGTCAAGAAGATTACCGGCAAGCGTGGCGTCGACCTGATCATCGACCCGCTTGGACCTGATTCTTGGAAGCAGTCTAGCAGTCTACTGGGCCTGGGCGGTCGCCTGGGCGTTTATGGCGCATCCGAAATCAGCGCTAGCAGCTGGGGCTGGATCATTGGAGCGATTCGCTTCTTTCTGCGCATGCCGACGTATCGTCCACTGCCGCTGATGGACCAGTGCCATGGTGTGTTTGGCACCAATTTGCTGCGCATGTTCGCCGACGTGCCCCGTATACACGACTGGCTGGTCAAGCTGCTGAAGGGCGTCGAGGAGGGTTGGGTGCATCCGCATGTTGACCGCGTCTTTGGGTTTGACCAAGTGGACGAGGCCTATGCGTATATTGAGTCGCGCCAAAGTATCGGGCGTGTCGTCCTAGTGCCTAATCGCGCTAAAGACGAGTAACTATCGCTCACGTGCGGTGATTAGCGAAAACACAGACTCGTAGTAAACAGCGCTTTTTTCGCCAACTCTTTCCACGGTGATCGGCACGAAATTCACAATGTCCTCGGCAGCGTCGACCCGGGCGTCGACGCCCTCCAACGCTTCTAGCAAGCCGGCGTATACCGGTGCGGCAGCAGAGACGGCAGCGTGTATGGACCACCTGTGGCGGCTGTCGCATGCGGTGTTTTCCGCTGAGCCAGCGCTTGCCGCACACTATCAGAGCGCGCTGCGTACGGTTGCTCATGCCGGCAAGCAGCCAGTGTCGGAATCGGTGCGACGACGTTGCTGCGAGCGCTGCGGCGTGCCGCGCGTGCCAGCGCGTACATGCCAAGTACGCGTTGCTGCACGAGCACAGACCAGATGCCGTCGGCCAGCGCAACATGCCGGTCGTGTTCGTGAGACACCCCACGCTAATACCGCAGCTGATGTAATGGCGTTGGACGACACCCAAGAGCCCGCAACGTCATTGACCAACGCAACGGCGAGGAAACCAGTTACGCTGCAGTACACGCCACGCACAGCAGATCAACGCCCAGCCGGTCAGTCGTCACGGCTGCATAGCGTCCGTAACGTGGACGTTTTCTGCTTGCTTTGTGGTCTGCAAAGTCGCTACGGCGGTGCAACGCGTGTAGAGCTGCGCGCTGCAAGCACGACAGCAATGCAACGTCAGCGCCAGCAGCAGCGCATACGAAAGCGCCAACAGCAGGCCAAGAAGGCTGCCGAGCCTGTTTTGGCTCGGCGGCCTGCTGCATCAGATGCACAGTCTTCAGCGCAGCAGAAACTAAATATGTCACTCGCTACAAACGCTGGCGGCAAGAGTGATGCGCCAGTAGTCATAGCACCGACACCTGGACCAATGCTAGCACTAGCGACAAGAGCGACGGATGCAGTTGGTGGTATGACAACAGGTACAGCCTCCCATTCCGCACAGAAAGGCCGTGTGGGCTCTGCTGCAACAGCCAAGCCTGCAAACAAAACGGGTATGCGGCGGCAAAACACAAAGCAGCAGCCTGTTCAGGGTGGCAAGGCAAAAAAGAAGCATGCACTCGGCCGTCTGCTGGATGAGGGACGCAAGCGTCGCGAAGAGGCCGAAGCTAATCGCAAGGGCAGCGCAAGTCTAACCGACTTTTTGATGAACCTCTGATTGTGGACACCATGCTACTACCTTGGCCGCTGTGAATGCACTATGACATTGGACAAGACAACGGCAGTGTTTATGTAGACCGCGCACCATGCGGTGTGAGCTGGTGATAGTAATACGAGAGTAGTATAGAATGCCAATGCATATGCTAAATCTGTGAGCAACGCAGCACCTCATCTAGGCCGCTTACTCGGCCTTAAGGTGGCAAGACTGCTCGGTAGAGGCATCATTCTGTTGCTGCTGACGCGCTTCCAACTCCTCCTGAGCATCGGCTAGCATCTTTTTGTAAGCAGCGCTAAAGTTATCTGCGAGAATGCGTGCCTGGTTGGGAAACTCGCAGGTTGCATCGGCCATGACAGAAAAGTAAACCTGTCCATTATACGAGCAAACGCCAAGCGCCTTGGTGCCTTCTGTCATTACTGGTGGAGAAACAATGTACGAGAGAACGCGGTGTTGACCTGAGCTCTTACTGCCAAAATAGAGCGTCTCCGTGGGTCCAGGCACGTTGGTGAAAATGCCGTGAGATCTGTTGAGATAAAACAGCAAAAGCTGTCTGGACAAGAATCCAGGAAGGTGAGTGCAAAAAGTGCGCGCCAGTGCGACAATCATCCATCCAAATAGCGACTGTTTAACGCGCATCATGCTCTTATGCACCGCTGCCATGCTCTTTTCGGTGGACTGCTCTCCAGACTTGTTGTCCAGCATTAGAAATTCAACGGTGAGCAGGTTTTCAAATCGCGTGTCACCTGGGTAACGCTGTGCCTTTGGAATAATAAGACTGAGCTTGCTGTCACGCTGTTCTGGTAGAATAATCGCCGGCCCCTCGTAGTCCGGATCCGCCAAATTGGCAAGGTCCTCTTCGCTGATCTCTTCAGGTGCGAGTGAGTCCAGATACGCGCTGTGGGCTCGCTCAAGACAGGCCACCATCACGTCGTTTAGCGTGACGCCGGGATAGGCAGCGCGAATTGTCTTGATGTCCTCCATGT
>KZ992564.1:0-30554 GCA_003614735.1 Thamnocephalis sphaerospora | reverse complement strand
CCGATAATACACCTGCATGCTGAGCAATACTGTCGGCGGGGGGATGTTCATGCCGATACCGCGGCTCCGCATGTATACTGCGCGACACAGGCGATGGACGGTGATAATGCCGTGGCGGTCCGTAGAGCGGGGCCACAGCCGAGCGTGGCGCTTCTTCACCGTAATACACCGACGGTGCGCGTGACGGTGGTGCCGACCCATAGTACGACGCTGTTGCAGCTACGGAAGAAGGGCCTGAGACGGGGTGCATCTGCAGAGGCTGCGGGCGCTGGCGCTGCTGCGGCAAACTTGCCAGATCATCCTTGTTGGGAGTATCGTGGGTTGTCACGGTGGTAGTAGTGGTGGTGGTGGTGGTGAGCATGGCATCAGCCGCTGCGGCCGCATGCGGATCCTCTAGACGAGATGCAACGGCGGAGGGTGTGACAGTGCGCGGTCTCATGGTGGTGGTGTGCTCCGAGTCTGACTCTGCAGCCGCAACGGCACGCTCCATGCGCTCAACACGCGCTACTAGTTCGCGCCACGTATCCTCCTCGGCCGGTCGGTGGGTCGAAGCAGGCGAAGACGGGCTCGAGTGGAAGCTTGACGCCGTGATCACCTGTCGTAACGGATGCTTACCACGCGGTGTTTGCGGTGCGCTCGTTCGATAGGCCTGCTGATAGTGCTGCTGCTGCTGCTGCTGCTGTTGTTGTTGTTGTTGTTGTTGTTGCGTATGCTGATGCGCCGATGCGTAGGAGTGTAGGGCCAAAGGCGGCGAGAGCGGTTGCCCAGCGCCAGAAGCAGCTCGATAGCCGTACTCGTGCGAAGCTGCTGCGTAAGCCGGTGTGGCCATGATGTGTCGTGTGGGCAGGCGGTGATGTTGTAGCTGGTAAAGACGAAGCAAGGATACAATGCGCAAATGGTGGTCTTAGCAAAAGTAACACAAAGCGAATGCAGACGACACGGCAGTCTATCCAGCACGTGCGTGGATAAAGGGCACTGCCCAAAGGAAAGAAGAAGAAGAAGAAGAAGAAGAAGAAGTGAGCGCTGTACGTGGCAGACAGGCAGGCAGCCGGGACCGCGGAAAGTCGGTGATACGCTAATAAAGGATGCACGGTTGTGCGCTCGCTGCAACACGTGCTATGTGTATTCGCCTGTGACAACTCACCTGCGCAGCTGAAACGGGCCAAGGTGAGTGCGGTCAAGGAGACGAATGCAACAGTCTATGTGTGATTGGACCGGATCGATTGAAGCTACGGTGATGCGTTCTGGCGACTGGAAGCAGTGTCGCAGCAACCTTTGTGTGAGCGTCTCAGCGCATGCATCAAAAGAGGACGGCCTACTTGGCGGCGCACCGTGCGCACAAGGCCAAGTCACCAAGCGTAGCGCAAAGCGAGGAGAGGCAGAGACGCACAGACATGCGCATAGCAACGCGTTGGGTTGCGAGTGCGACAGAGCGTGCGGAGAACGCCGTATCCGGGACGGATCAGCCAGGGATCCGCGGCAGTATCGACCACCGACACGCTACGCCAAACACTGGCCAAAACAACGCCGCCAGCTCAAGGACAACATATACCCGCGCCCACCCACCCACCTCTATGCTACAGCACCAAAGGCGGCGTACCACCAAGTGTGCGATAGGCTGGTAATTACGTCGCTGCCGCCGTATTAATAGCAGAACAAGGGAAACCACTTGACCCGAGCGACTATCGGTGTGTGCGTGGGTGTGCGTGGCGAGATGAATGCGTGCGCAACACACCGTTAGCTGGCAGCGTCATGCACAGCCACTGCCCGGCGCACAGAAAGGAGCGATGGCGAAACGGACAAAAGTAGAAAGAGAACAGGATAGCCTGTATGCATAGACACACTGGCTGAGACGGGGTTGCAAGGCGCGTAGAGCATGCACAGGGCAGGCCAGGCAGCACGACTACGAAGCGCAGGCGCAATAACAGCAGACGTATATGCGCGCGCGCGTGCGTGCGTGTGTATGTGAAATATATATAAAGTCGAGGGAAACGCGGAATCGAAGGAGTAGCGGTTCAGTGAACGGGAAAAGAGGTGTGCATGTGCTGTAGTCACAGCAGGAGCGCAGGATAATGCGCATGCACGCGGTCGCTGCAGCCACCGATGCTACTTTGACACGCGTGCGTATGAGGGCGGACGGGCGTGTGTGTGTGTGTGTGTGGCGAGCATAAACGACCAGTGCTGCTGGCAAGCAGGTAAGCTCGGAAAGGAAGCGCCGCACGAATTAGGCAGCTACCATGACGCGCGTGTGGCCAAGGATGGGTATGCTATGCCGCATCAATGGTCACGATGAGAGGGCAGCGAAGGCCCCCCGTCAACGCGACGTGATCTTGTTTACGCGTTAATGTATACAGCGCAACTGCGCACAGCGATCAAGCGGGCAAAGACTGTGCAACGCAGAGGAAAGGCGGTGACCTACTTGTGGAAACACCTGGGCAACGTGGATGGCTACCATTGGGATATGTTACGTTGTCAGTACGCGATAGTACAGCGTAGACGCGCTGGCGAGTGATGCAGGCAGGCACCAATCACTTGGCCACGTACCTACCAAAGATATTCAGAAGAGGAGATGGGTCTACGGCAGTGGCGCAGGAGTGGTGGATGTCACGGCGCAGGGCGCATACCAGCAGGGGTAAGCAAGCACTCGCCACACACACACACGATCGACCACAGATCAAGTGGCGAAGGCGAACGGAAAGCAGGCAGAAGCGGAAGAAGAGAGCAAGGTAGCAGTGTGCAACAGGCGACAGCCGTGGTGCCGCTAGTTATCTGGCCGCCACAAAACCAAGCACGTGGATATGCCCTGCCGCAACGGCATAGATGGCAACGATAATCATAGCAACGAGGCGAGTGCGCGCGCGGCCTTGTCCGCTTGAAACGGCCGGCGCTCGCACGGTGCACCCCGTGTCCCTGCTCCACGGCAGCCACCGGCCGATCAAGCGGCCGTTCTCTGACCAGAGACATGATGCAACTGGCCTCGCCCACCGGCCAGCACACACTCACCCGGTCATCGATAGCCAAGGCCAGGTGACTGGGCGCGGTGGCGCGGCGGCGGGTGTCGGACAAACGGCCGACAACTGGAAAGACCCCGGCCAGAATGGTTTCGCCCGCGGCTCGTTCGGCTGTGGAGGTGTGCTGCTCGCATGTACGACATAGCCTCCTTCCCCGCCTACTTGAACCGCGTGGCCGCCGGTCTAGCCGCAGCTATCCGTCACATGCATGTACACTCGACCTCGACAGCGCTTGGTTTACACAAACAGGGCGGCCGACGACAGCTTAGCCCAAGGCTGCGGCTGCTTGGTAACGGCCGCGTCTAGCGCTGCCTTAAGCGGCAAAAGCCAATTCGGGCATACCGGCCAACACCTCCGTTCCTGGCATCTACAGCTGCAGCCGCGTGCGCTGCAGTCATGCATGAAGGATGTTGGGCGTGGTTTTCACACACCCTACCATGTAGCGGAATGTGGCACAGACGCAGGCGACGGGTTGTCCAGCAGCCTTGTCTGCGCTGGCGTGCCCAGCTCTGTGCCTGGTGTCGCTTTCGTAAGCATGCTTGCACAAGGTGGCTTCACAGCTTGCTGCGCCTAGCAAAACACATCTAGTTTGATGGCCCTGCAAGTATTTGCAAGTACGCGTGAGCTGTCTAGCCTTGCCAACATTGACTTCAGTTTGACAACGAACCGCTAATGACGCGCCAACAATTGATACACGTTGCTTTAATTTTACCTTGGCGGCATATATTCGTCTATCGATCTTTTGGCACCCTTTAGCGGAAATCAGCTGGCTCTGTACCAAAGAGTTTATGCACATTAGTACATATTGCTTTGTGCGCGTTGGTATGGCTCCATTCAGCGTCGCGCTCTGAAACTAAAACGCTAAATACAGGGTGATAAGCTGCACAGAAAGAGTAGACAAACAGACTGCTAGCGAGATATCTATTCACTTGATTACACTCCCGGCCGAATGTCACAAGCATGTATCAGTGTGTTGACGTCGCTGGTCGAGGTTCGCGGCTGTCCTGGATCAGCGTCGACAAAGCCGAATAAAATAGCGTTAGAGCCAGCTTGATCAATAAAGGACGCGCCAAGGTTGGCAAACCACCGTGGAGCGTCGCCATTGTCGGTTTTAAAGTATGCGCTATGCCCCTCGCACGTTATTGTCGGTGCTAACCTGCGCTGGATGATAGAACATCGAGCCGGATAAAAAGGATGCAGCTGATCGGCCGAGTCATGGGGCTTGCAGGTCGAAATTGCAGCAAGCCGAAAGCGGATGCAAAAAGCTCTCTGTCGGGGAATTGAACCCCGGTCTCCCGCGTGACAGGCGGGCATACTCGCCACTATACTAACAGAGACGCTTGGAAAAGCGACGCAATTAAGCATATTGATAATAGCTGATAAACACATTGACTAAGGCACGGCCGCGCTTTTTTATTGTGTGCGCCAGCATCACTACTACAGCAAGTTTTCGCGTTCGCAACATACAGATGTTTGCGCTACTAGCTCATCCCGGTAGTAGTGATCGTTCGCAAGTCCACCGGCACTTGGTAAAACATCGTTAGAATACTCCCCCGTAAGCAAAAAATAATGCGATCACTAAGATTTGCACATGCGCCAGCATTACTGCTACAGCGCGTTCTTGTGCCCGAGACATAGAGGGATGCGGTCTGTTAAAGCAGACTGGGAGCACCAGGCGATCGTGAGTCCACCGGAGATTATAAAACACCGGCAGAATGTTTATTAGTAACCAAAGTACCTCTTTGTCTGCACCGGGTTCATCTGTAGATGGATGCTTGCAGCGCAGATGCACATATCATTGTCGTGGATCGCCGTACCGGCATCCAAATGGACAATTATAAATATGTTGCAAAGGCCAAGCAGTTTTAGTGAGCAGCGGATGGTCCGAGTAGGCTGATAAGATATGAGGATGTGGAGCGTAAAAATGCAATGTTAATGGCAAGGTGTGATGAAACCATGTGGCTTCTTTTATTTACGCGTGCAGCAGAGGGTACGCCGGCGATGCAGCGGTAGTTTTGAGCGACGGCGATGCAAAGCGGTATGGCATTACTATGTGCCGATGTATAGCGACGGAAGATGGTTAATCCAGCAACAAACAGCAATAACAGCGTGTGCATTTCAGGTGTTTGCACAGTGCACGTCTGTGATAGTAGCTCAACATAGTGGCTACACTATACTGCCTGTATTACGCATGCTAACGTGTGCTTGCGACGCAGCTTGTGTAGTAACCAGCGGTCTTGACTTTGGAAAGCTTCCACTCACATTCTTCTCACTTTGCTTGGATTCTAGGCTCCATGGCGTCTGCAGCGATGCTTCCTGCATCATCATTGGACTGTGTTGCGTTACACAACACCAAAGACAGACGACATACTGCAGTGGCGCCCCAGACACGGCAATGGCCCGGCCCAGACTGCCGCGCCGACGCAATTGCTTTACCAATAAAGGTTCTACCCAGCATCAGCTAGCCTCGATGCTGCTTGAGCGCCTTTTCATCTGACGAGAGTGAACGTATCAAACGCTATTCTCAGCCAGCCATGTTGCGCGCTGTCCGCTGTGCTATAGCATAAATACGTGTCGCTGGCTGTCGCAAATGCGGCCATCTCAACATCGTCCCAAACGCCCTTCGCTTGTGCACACTGTATCCTGACTCTGTAGTTAAACGCAAAGGCCGACACGCACCATAATATAGTCAAGATGGTCTACAAGTCCCACATTCCCGACATCCCCATTCCGACCGAGGATATTTATCACTACATTTTCGAGCTTCCCGAACGCCAGTCGCAGCAGGATGTAGAAATCTTTATTGACGCAGACACAGGTCGCACCACGACGGTTGCTCAGCTGCGGCGCAATACCCGACGGTTCGCAGGCGCGCTGCAGACAAAAGTAGGCGCTAAGCGCGGGCAGATTGTGGCCATGTGTGCACCCAACAGCATCGACTTTCCCATAGCAACACTGGGAACGCTTGCCGCCGGTCTCATCGTCACCACATCCAACCCGGCCTTTCACCTAGACGAGCTTACGGAACAGTTCAAGGACTCTCGCCCCAACTACATCGTCGCCGACTATACTGCTCTGGAGAAGGTCAAGGCAGCGGCAGCAGTCATCGGAATTCCCGATGAGCACATTTTCGTGATTGGTGCGCCAGATGGGCGTACAACCATGCCGGTTTTTGAAGGGCACACAACTTTGTACGGCCTTCTCGATGGTGCGCCCGAGGATGCTCCGCTTGTGCGGCTTACGCCAGAAGAGCAGGCCGTCACCACTGCTTTCATCTGCTACTCTTCTGGCACCACTGGCAAGCCCAAGGGCGTGCAGATCACTCATCGTAACACTGTCGCCAATTTCTGCCAGTACATGGCGGCTGAGCGTTCGTGGTGGGACCAGCTACCGACGCAGGATATGCTTATCGGCGTTTTGCCATTTTTCCACATCTACGGCCTGCACGTCCTGATCCATGTGCCCATCCTGCGCCGTGCGCCCATTGTGGTGATGCGTCGCTTCCAGATTCCTCAGTTCTTCGAGCTGATTCAGCGTTACCGCGTCACATTCATCTTTGCCGTACCGCCCATCTGTCTGGCATTGGCCAAGCACCCACTTGTAGAGCAGTACGACATGTCCAGCCTCCGTGAGGTGATCTGTGGCGCTGCACCCCTAGGCACTGAAATTGCCGTGGCGGTGCGTGAAAGGCTGAATGTTGTGGTGCGCCAAGGTCTTGGCATGACCGAAGTATCTCCGCTTTCGCACATCCTATCTGCCACGGAGGTGGTCGACGGCAGTTCGGGACAGCTGCTGCCCAACATCACCGCCAAGGTCATCGACGAAGAGGGTAACGAAGTTGCGCCCGGTGAAGCGGGTGAAATGTGCGTGCGCGGACCCAACATCATGAAGGGCTATCTGAACAAGCCCGAGGAAACGGCCGCCATGATCGACGCTGACGGATATCTGCACACCGGCGATGTTGTGCGCGTTGACGAAAACGGCCACTTTTTTGTCGTTGACCGTATCAAGGAGCTAATCAAGTACAAGGGCTTCCAGGTAGCGCCGGCCGAGCTGGAAGCGCTCATTCAGACGCACGACGCAGTTGCCGATGCGGCCGTTATCCAGGTGCAGTGTCCGGAGCAGGCTACAGAGCTGCCCAAGGCCTATGTCGCCCTTAAGGCTACGCACCAGGATACCACGACAGCGCAACAGATTATGGACTACGTCACAGAGCGTGTTGCACCATACAAGAAGCTGCGTGGCGGTGTCGAATTTATCGATGTCATCCCGCGATCTCCGTCTGGCAAAATTCTGCGGCGTCTGCTGCGCGACCGCGAGCAGGCTGCCGCCAAAGCCCAGTAGACGATACTATTTGCTGTATCAGTATGTAGCCAGCTGTGTGCTCTGTTCGGGGTGTTCCCGATGGGCGCTACGGTGATGCGTAAGGCAGCAGGTTTTGGAATGTGCAACAGTGCTGCGATATCTGCGTTCTATAGTACGCCGTTGCTACAATAAGAACAATCGTGCCATGCCTGCGCTTACACCGCCGTATTGTGTGCTTTGAGTGCATGAGCAAGCAATATGTGTGGGACAGAGAGCGGCCGCGTGCCTGCGTTTATTGCAAAAGACCGTCTAGCGTTGAGTACGTTTGGTATTCGGCATCATGCTAAAACGTTGTTTGCAGTGTTTAGACCACTGGCTGCTGCCGCTGCTGTGGCCAAGTCCCTATACAAACCACGGAACTGGATTGACTGCACTGCCAGGCGTGTCCTGTCATTGCCGGTGCCGACACCAAGCAGGGTGCATGATAGCTTTACAGAGTCAACTCTGGTACGTGGATGTGGCCAAGTGTATGTGCGACCATTGGAGAGCGGCTCATGCCTGAAATGCCAGCTCGCCTAGAAATTAGTAATGCATGGCTTTGACTGCACAGTCACAACTGTGATAGCCCATCTGACCTGCCATGGTACGCGCAACTTAAAGCCTTGCCACAAGGCTCGTTGCCAATCAGATGTTAATTATAGCCTGTCCTTTACAAATTGGCGTAACGATTGCAGCAGCGCCCAAACATTGCTACAACGTGTTTCGCCCATGCCATCACACCTGATGCTTGGGCCCCTCCAACCAAGTAGCCTTGTCATACCGTATTGGCTCGGGTGCCGTCGCAGGCTCAGGCATTCCAGCGAATCGCAACACGGTCATATCATTGTCGAGCCGCCTGCTCTGCAAGAAGCCGCCCTTTCCTTTACCATAGTCTCATTCCACACCATTTCGCATACTTTATTGCATTTGAAAGTGCATTGCATATGCACAGGCTGGCCTGTGCGTACACCCTCCACCCTCTCTTCCGCGCTCGAGTTTGCATAGTTTACGCACGACCTTTGCAGACTACAGCATTTACTGCGTGCTGGTCGTACTAGTAGTTTAGCGCATCGGACAGCAAAGCTATGCGTACGGTCTTACGCAATGTGGCGTGTCTATTACTGCTGCTGCTACTGCTGCTGGGCTGGACGGCGGCAGTGGCGCATGGTGCACTTACCGTATATACGGGTGATGCAATTGTGCGGCTGTCGGCAGTTGGATATTTTCTAGCACAGCCTCCAGCGTTTTTCGGCAGAGATCAAGCAGAGTCCGTGAAGGCCGAGTTAGTGCGTGCGCGCTTTGCGCCACAAAGTGACGGCAACTGCCAGCTACGCACTCCAGATCCAGCACCGCTTGAAAGTGCCAATTCTACTGGTTCCGACAACCCTGCGGCTCTGCTCATTGCCGGGATTTCATGGGCGGAGGCTCAGAATGCCGGATGCTCCACGTACGTTCAGGCTGTTGCTGCTGTGTCCCGCGGTAGCCAGTACGCGGCGGCCCTTTCTGCAGCCGGCCTGCAGAAGCCTACAGCAGCGGCCATATTTGTTCCTTATCTCCGTGGCAGCATTGGCATTGACGAGGGCGTGGCCGTGGATGGTAACGAGGATGTTGAGCAGCGTCAAGCGTCCTGGAGCGAGCCGTATACCGCCTCTAGCCTGGAAATGCCTGACGGGTTGCCTGCACTGGATACGCTTATGGTGCCGCTACGTATCAATACGCTTGACTGGCTGAATACTCTTCCGGAACGTGCGCCAGCAGTTTCGGTGACTGCGACGTACGGTAGGTGCTATCGTGGCTATCACGGCACACGCCGGACTGCTGATACAAAGATGACCATCTTCAATAGATTTAAGCACATGGGGCCGTATATTTTCATCCTCTCTATTTACGGCATTTAGGTGGTCTGTTGACGGTCTGGTATGTAGCGTGTCACGTATATGCTACCAGATGGTGTTTGACGTGCGACCTATCCAATGCTAGACAATGCTGGTTACCCTGACTGGCCTGTATCTGTTTGCCCGCCGAGTGTATTATGCGCAAGCAGCGCTTGATTTTCGCGCTGCCGTGCTGGGCTTAGGGCTCATCGCCACTGGATTGCTGATTGCAGCAAACCGACTAGGCTATTTGACGCTAATCTCGCTGATTCTGGCTCAGTCATCGTCGCTTGCTGCCGCACTGGGATACGGCTTACTCCTTTATGTGTGGCTGGCAACATTTGTAAGCGTACAGCCAAAGCAGGGTGTCCGCATCCTCCGCATTCTACTGCTTCTTGGTACAGTTCTGAGCCCTGCCGTGTTTCTGCTCCGGATATACACCTATCATGTTACGATGCCTCGAATCCTGGATTTAGTTGCACTAAGCGTTGCAATGCTTAACGCATTGCTCTTTTCACTGGTCAGCCAGATTCTCCTACTTTACAGCGTCGTTTGCCTTCGACGGACCGATAAGTTTATTTCGCTACGCGCGGAGCGAGCACTCAAATGGCTAGGACATATGTCGGCGATTGGTATACTTGGCTATTTGCTGATGGCGGTGCACCACGTCATGGCCGCGCTGCCATTCGGCACGACTGCCTATGGCAATCTGGCAGTCAAGCTCATTACCGATATTTCCATGCTGCTGAGGTGCTCCGCTTTGTTGCTCGTCTATCTGCTGGAGACGGGACAGCCCTGGCGCAGACCTGGAATCCTGAACGCAGCATCAACCGGCATCTATGGTCCATCTTACTTTTTGTCGCTGACCAGTGGCGCCGAACTGCCGCCCCTAACCAGAACACCGCCCTTGCCTGAAAGCGCAGAGTACATCAGCAGACGGCCTACGAGAAAAGGATCTGCACATTCGTGCACGGCGCTTCTTGATGACGGAAAGGGTGTGTTTCCGCACTACAACGAGAGGACAGCACATACCCATGAGAAGCATTTTGCAGACGGCATATTCTCCTTTTCCGCCGAGGAAAGACCTTTTTATCGCACTGGTGGCGGCTACTGTGGGTCCACGCAGGATGAAGAGTCCACGTTTACGCTCTGCTTGATCGTAAATGCAACGTGCTACCGGCACAACCTGCATCGCGCAACATATTCACAGGCATCTCATGCTCGTATAATGCTGTCGGAACCAAGCCCGCTCCAGTACGTTCGGTGCCAGTACTGAATGTCCACCCGCGTACTAGCAGCAGGGCCGCCGGCACTGGCAGGCGGAATGACTGTATGCCAGCAGACATCGACTGTACGCTGTATATCACGCCGACACAATACCAAAATCCGGTAGAATCGACGCTAAACTATGGCAACACCAGCGATTGTCCTAGCTCCTGTCTGGATCCAAGCAATGTCATGACAGCTCAAAACAGCTTTATTCGCCAGGCAGTCGATGCAGACAGCACATATCCCCTGTACCCACGGGCGACAGCCACTGTGGAGACCGTGTGGTTTGCGCATGCCAATATCAGCAGCGCCAGCTCTGGCTGCGATAGCAACGTGCCTATGTCAGACACATCTGGGCTGCGTCCAGCTGATCTAACAAGTATTGCAGCCGAAACGTCCAAAGAGAGCGCATCATTTGGGTACAAGTTTAGTCGTCTGAAACCACTAGCAAGTCGGCCAAGAATCCGCGATATAACCTCAGAGATATTCTCCGAGTATGCCGGTGAGCAGAGTCACCTTGAGGGTGGCGGTGCAGAGACATCCTGGGGTCCTTACGGTATATCACTCTCGGCCTACTCGCTGAGATCTATCCCGTTGGAAAGCGAGGATACCTTTGCAACCATAGGGAGGCACGACAACGTCCATGCGGAATCACGCTACGTTACGCCGAGACGAGACTCTACGGGGTTGAATGCTGAACTGTGTTCTCCTGCCCAATTTTCAGAGCCCTGTGGTGTTAGTACAACAACTAGTGTCACTTCTCGGAGCTTTCGGAAGCCCAAGGACCGCCATTATCATATTGTTAGCCCCTTTGGCAACTAAGCTGACGAGTAAATTGCCGCAGCATTCAGGTCATTGGCGCTACAACAGTATAACTGCGGGTGATTTCTCGCAATTCATGTGGAATCGGTGCTGTGCAATCGGCCGTATAACGTCATTACATGCGTGCATTGACGGATGGTCTAAACATAGCGTGGCACACTAGCCAAAAGTCACTGGTGCGCAAATACAGACAAATGATGTGCCTTTCAAAGTGGACAAACATGCTTATTAATGCTGCTATGACAGAATCTGCGTGCTTTTGCCTCAATGTGCACGCAGCAGAGAGCGCCGAAGAGAGCGCCACAGTAATACCGCTTTACGCTGTGCTGTTACCCATCGCGACTCCACTTGCGATTCCTATGGGTGAATTCTCGCGTTCGCGCAGCACGCGACGCAGTTTTTTCCCGGCAGGAGAGTACGGGATGGCGTCGATAAACTCGACTCCACCACGCAGCTTCTTGTAGGCTACCACACGGTCGGCAATGTACTGTGCCAGGTCTTGCGGATCGATTTTGCCAACATAATTGGCATTGAGTACCACCAGCGCCTTTGGTAGCTCGGTACCTTGCAGAGGCTGTTCCACCGGAACCACTACCGCATCGGAAACTGCTTCATGCGTGCAAAGTAGATCCTCCAACTCTGTGGGCGCGACTTGAAAGCCTTTGTACTTGATTACTTCCTTGATGCGATCTACAATTTGGAAACGGCCCTGCTCATCCACGCTTGCAATGTCTCCTGTGTGTATGTAGCCGTCGGTGTCAATGGTAGCGGCCGTGGCCTCTGGATTGTTTCGGTAGCCGATGATGTTGCCAGTGCTGCGAATGCACAGTTCACCTGTCGCACCAGCTGGCAGCTCTGATTATTTGCGACAAACGTGAGCAGCGCATATGATCGTCGTGTTGCGCCATGTAAACGTACCGCGTCCTTCACTGTCGATCAGTTTGGCCTCGGTGTTGGCCATGAGAACGCCAACATTTGCTTGATTTGACTGTTCCGGCAATGTCGCATGCGTCATCATGGTCATCTCTGTCATGCCATACTGCTGACGCACATCAATATTCAGTCTTCGGTGCACGGTGTCGATGAGTTCCTGGGCCAGCGGCGCTGATGCGCTGATGATCTCGCGCAGACAGGATAGGTCGTACTTGTCCACCAAGGGACTTGTGGCCAAGGAAACACAAATGGGTGGGACAACGTAGAGAAGCTGAACGCGGTACTCTTGGGTAAGTGAAAGCAGGCGCTCCAGCTGATACTGCCGCATGATGACAACAGGCGAGCGACGCTGAAATGGCATGAGAATCCCCGTTACCACGCCAAAGATGTGATAGAATGGCAGATAGCTGATTTGCACAAGCGGCTGCGAGAACCGGGCATAGTATGGGCAGTCAAACTGCTTGTAGCATTCCAACCGGTTGACGATGTTGCTGTGCGTGATCATGGCCCCCTTGGACTTGCCTGGTCGATTGCAACGCCGATGAGCTAAAAGCCCCAATGAGCGACTTGCGTAGACTGGTGCACTCACCGGTTGTGCCAGAGGTGTAACATATTACGGCCGCGGTGGTCTTTAGCTCACACCGGGGTAGACGAGCAGGGGTGTTTGCACGCGCGCCCTCCATAAAAACGTCTAGCGCTTTCCACCCGTGCTGATGCTCCTCTTTTTCCATAGGTGCCCCCACCATCAGGACACGGTCTTCTGGAATGTTTGCTGCAGATGCAATATGCAGAGAAGCCTCCATTGTGGCGTGATCCGCAACAAGAAACCGTGCGTCAGAGTCTTGCAGTTGGTGGACGGCGTCATCTGCCGGATAGGCTGGATTGACGGCGGTGACCGTAAGCCCAGCGGCAATTGCGCCAAAGAGCAGCAGGGGAAACTCCATCTACAAGACGCGTTCAGCGTGTAAATGTGCGACTCGAGAGGCAATCCGCAAGCGCCACCGTTACTTACACTGTTTGGAAGGATAAAAGCTATCACATCACCGCGCCTTGCACCAAATTTGCTGCGTAGTGCGTCTGCAAAACATCTCACTTGCGTACGCAGACTGCCAAAGGTGCAGCTGACACGGCTGTCTGGATCAACGTACATCACCGCATTATCTGCAGGCTTATCTGTACTCTCAAATAAGTA
This sequence comes from Thamnocephalis sphaerospora, assembly GCA_003614735.1. Taxonomy (NCBI): domain Eukaryota; kingdom Fungi; phylum Zoopagomycota; class Zoopagomycetes; order Zoopagales; family Sigmoideomycetaceae; genus Thamnocephalis; species Thamnocephalis sphaerospora. Next base: position 17,109 of record KZ992564.1, on the reverse strand, counting down.
ATGGTAGAGATCCTCTTCGACGGCCGGCACATTGGCAAGCGGCGAGCGGTAGATGACCATTGTGGCGTGGTCGTGATGATGCTGGGTGGCAGAGTTTTACAGAGAACTAGCGAGTATAAAGAGTGGTCGGTTCCGTGTGCGCAATGTAGAATGCCGTTTATTTAACTGTCACGCGCGACCGTATACATAACGGCCGATGAACAGTGACTTGACGCATTCCACAGCATATCAACGCGCAGTATACTGGTACATTCTCATGACGTCACGCTTGCGCCGCTGCTGCATAGAGCTGGTGCTAGCGGGCACCAAGCATTGTCCATGTGTGTCAGTCGCGCTTCAAAGCAGGCCGCATGCTGAGCCGACGGTTACCGTGGTGCATTCACGTTTAGCAGATGTAATCTCACGCCTGTGATATCAAGAGACGGTGACCTGACCATCCGTCCGGTATGCACACCGGAGCCAACGCGTGCACTCGCGCCAATTGCCACGCCGCCAGCTGACAATGCAGTTATGGCGATCTGCTCAGCTTGAAAATCGACCACAGCAGGCACATGCGGGTAGCAAAAGCACGAAGGCCCGGAGCGGCTGGCGTGGCAATAGTATCCACCTCGCGTTATAGCGCTTAGTAGATTACATACTGCTGCGCATGTGTCAGTAGAACGAGATGGCCAAAATAGCGGCGTTGACGCGTAATTCTATGCTGCCTACTCAATAAAATCAACCATTTTTTACATTACACATTGATGTTGCAACAAGAACGTTTCAGCGCGTAAACTGCCAAAGCGCATTGATATCTGACCGTTGACATGGGCTAAGGCCTGAGCACGCGGGTTGCCATCGCTACGCTACCGTATACTGTCCCGATGTGTTCCCACGCACGGCCGGCACCGGCGCCTTTACTGTGAACGTAATTGCATATACCGCCCTTTTACGGGGTGGCTGTTAGGCATGCGCGATCTGCGATAGCAGTGGATCAAGTTGTGCGCTGGCTGCCAGGGCCGTAGTGCAGCTTTGCAGAGGCTTGTCATCCAGTTTGTGTGATATCCGCTTGCCAAATGTGGACTCCACCTCAATGCGCTTGTCGTTGTGTGGGCCGCCGCTCACGCCATTCTCTGGCCAAGCGCTTGGCATAGCGGCAGGAAAGCGTCTCAGTAGTACCGGCTGCAAGCGTGAGGGTCACAAATACCATTACAGCTGTGGCGGGATAGCATGACACTTTTGAGGCGCGCCTTGAACATGGGTCCGCAAGAATGCCGACGGTATGAGTTGCACCGCGTTGCCTCACAACGCCTATGCACGTTCTTGCGGTGTATTGTCTGTTTGAAACATAAATGGTAAATCTTCATTACGATCGCCATCTTGGAAGGCTACATCGTTTGTATAGTTGGCATTGGAAGTCACAGCACTGGCGCATTGCTTGCACGCATCGATCGCTGGCCTGAAATTACACAAGCCGAGCCATCTTGCTTCCAGCCTCAGCGTTTATGCGTAGAGTAGTACAGCCGTCATTCTGCTGCCTACAGTCCCACCGATATCGGACCGAGGCGGTACGCCAGCGGTCTTCTGCTATGGCGTTCTTGCCAGAATACTACTGTGCCTTACAGCACGGCGGTAGATCAGTCTCAAACTGAGGAGGTGCGGCATTTATGCTCAAACACGGTAATCGCAGAGCCGCAGTGGCAGCAGTATTCACTTTGCGGCATACAGGCTTCAGTGTTTGCAGGCTGGAGCTGACACTGCGTGCCACATAATGATACACCATCCCTGCAGCTATTCTTGTGGTGCCAGCAATGTCTCCAGCGGCATAGAGCACCAATGGAAGGGTGTTGCGCCATGCGATGTTGCCACCGCCGAATCACACGTTCCATGTCGTTACCAAGCCCGACAGCCTGTCCGACCGATGACGCACGGACGCCCTGTAGTATACTGCATGGCACAAGGCAAAATCTTAGCCGAATGCGCTCTACCAGGCGTTTCACCGGTTCGGCAGTTATTTCGCGGAATGTGGTGGCGTTTGGCATTCCACGAGAATCTAGGCTTTGCGGCCTTTGAGTCTCGCTACAGCCTTCGTAATCTGCGGCATCGGTATTACAAACTAGCGCTAGTACCCGTTTCGGTTACAGTTGCACTAGGAGCAGGTCTATGGCAGCTGCAAAACAGAGTATTGCAGCGTTACAGGAGCCGACCCGACGCGTTACTGTTTCAGTCCGTACCAGTCAGCTCGGCCGGTGGAGCGGTTCGAAAACCAGGCCGAAAATAGTCCGATATCGTCAGAGACCGCATACGTCTACGCGATATGCAGCAAAAGGATGTCTCTATGGAAGACGGCCTTTACGCACCCCGGCGGCTGCCTACACAGCGTATAAAACCGCGTCGAAATTGCACTTGGCGGCTGATACGGGCATACAACCATCGTATCTATCCTTCATCGCCTACCCTTACACTTTGGCTGCTTTGGTCAGCCTGCACGAGTGCCACACCGCCTACTGGTCTTCACCGCACCGTCTTTACCTTGGTTGATCCAACACACGACCAAAGCTTGATTCACCTCATCGCTATATCACCGTTGATTACTCTTTCGGTACACCTCAGCGTTGCCGATACCATAGAGTTTGGCCAGCTTTCCGCGCTCAAGATCACCTTTTCGCTTGGGGCACGCCACGCTGATTGCCAGCTATCTCATCACCTTGACCCTACCAACGCACCATGCGCCTTCTTCGCACCACCGCACTCGCGCTCGTCGCAGCCGCGTGCACACTGATCGGCGCCGGAACCACCGGCCCACAGCTAGTTGCTGCTCAAGGCTGCAGGGTTCTTGAGCGCCAGGAGCTGCGGTCCATGCCGATTCAGAGACTTACCGCCTTCTTCCGCGCAGTCCAGGCGCTACAGGCACGCCCGCGCCCAAACGTGTTTGACTGGTATGCATTTACGCACAACCAGTTCCGCGTCCAGGCGCACGGCAACGCCCAGTTTCTTGCCTGGCATCGTATTTTCATCCGGTCCTTTGAATATCAGCTGCAGCTAATTGACCCTGACGTCGCGCTGCCATACTGGGATTGGTCCATCGACTCGCAAGCCCCAGAGACATCATGGGTGCTTTCTCGTACTTGGTTTGGCGGCAATGGACGCAGCGGCGACAACTGTGTTGTTGACGGGCAATTTGCCAACTTCCGCATCTACTATCCTCAGCAGCGCTGCCTGCAGCGGCAGTTCAATCTTGGCAACCGTCTTGGCGCCTTCTACTCGCCTGAAGCACTGCTAGCGATAGCAAACCGTGCGACAGACTACGCCACCTTTAATGCATGGACAGAAGCGCCGCCGCACAACATTGTTCACAGCAACATTGCCGGCGACATGGACACCATGTACAGCCCCAATGACCCGCTCTTCTTTGTGCACCACTCATTCGTAGACCGCCAGTGGGCACAGTGGCAGGCGCGCAGCCAGCAGAACCTATGGAGCTACAACGGACGTAATTCCGACGGCAGCAATGCTCAGCTTACAGACATGCTCCAGCCGTTTAATACGCGTGCGCGAGATGTCATGGATACCCGTAATCTTTGCTACACCTACACCGGTGTGATACAGCGTACCATTGCCGCTCCTGCTAGCGCACCCAACACTCCTAGCGCCGCCACCGGTAACCCTAGCGCTACTGCTAGCGCCACCAACACCCCGACCACTGGTTTGAGGCGCCGCGCTGTCGGTCGCTACACCAGCACTGCTGCCGTAGACGCACGTCGCAGGACACGTAGCAGCCGGCTGCCAGACCAGGGCGACCGCAGCGACCTAAACGCCATCCGTGCGTGCAAACCTATTCCAGAGGAGAACATTCGCATGAATTTCCTCGATCGTAATCTGGTGCGCAGTCTGGAGGCGATGCTTGGTGAAGTTGCCGCACAGGTCAACAGTGCACGCGGCTACGTGTCACCGTCGGCACTTATTAGTCGCCCACAAACTCTCGCAGCTCTTGGCCGCAGCCAGAACGAGATGGCCCTGTCGCGCTCCCGTACCGTTATTCCGATCGACGTGCCCAAGGCCCAGGATGGCAGTGTGCGCGTTGATGCCCTGGTGAATAATGCGGCTGCGTCGCTTGGCGTTCTTGATGCTACACAACAGCAGAATGCCACCGCTTCGGTGGCCAACCTGGTGGGATCCGAGGGAGCGCGCGTACTGCGCAGTGACTATGGCGTTTCTGTGGTCCCGTAATCGGTTGGATGACACTTTGCCCGTCTGTCTCTGTAGGAATAAATTTTGTGGGGGGGTTAAACTTAGCGCATGTTTGGCTGAACCTATTGAGCTGCGAGTGGAGGCGCGTGGTGCTTCTATCCAGTGCGCAAAAACGCATTGTATGCAAATGACAATGAGCGCTTCTTGCTGTACCACGCTTGATATCAGACCAACGTCATTACCGTGTGTAATGAAGCAGCGTGACTTGCATTGCGCATGCAGCACACGAATGCTACACCTTTGCGCGCGTCAATCATGCTGTTTGATGTGCCTGTACGCGCAAGCATGTCCAGTTAGCGCGTCTGTGTCACCTATGAGGCGGCAAAGGCGTCGTGTGAGCGGGTATTACCCGGCGGATTGGTGTTGCGCACGCGGTTTCGGCTGCCATGCGCCTTTGCGTATGCCTTCGCGTGCATGTCCATTCGGCTCACGTTGGTAGTTGGCGCCACGCGTACCGCTTGCTACAAAATCCCGCCATTTTTACGCTGCAGTTCCAGCTCACCGTATCCACACATTAGTCCATCGCAGATATTCTAGCCAGAACAGCACTGGTCGCACTGCCACGCAAGATCAGAGTCTATACCAGAATGACCATCTCCGACAAAGTCACCCTGCACTACCTCGGGCTGCCGCTGATCATGCGTCGAGGTCCTATTCAGCTTCTGCTGGAAGATGCCAGTGTTGCCTATGAGCTTCACAACTACTCATACGAGAAATGGCTTGGTGGAGAGAAAGCCAAATACATTGCAAGCGGCAAATCGCCGTACGGTGTGCTACCTGTTGTCGAACTGGAGGGCAAGTCGTACACTCATTTGCTGCCTATTCTGCGCCATCTGTCACGCCACTTGGGTATGCCGATGTATTGTCGTTCATTGCTGCTCTCTGCACATGCTAATATCCACGTGCGCTGACAGGCAAGTACACCGGACACACCGCAGATGAGGAGTATCTGGTGGACGTGTACGCCGATCTGATCAACGATTGGTTCACCAGCTTTGCCCAGTTCACCTTTATCGAGAAGGGCAGCTCGGAACAGAGCACACCTCACTTTGTGCCAAAGTTTCTGCAGGCTTGTGAATACTACTTGAGCGTCAACGAGCAGGGTCCATATCTCCTTGGCGATGAGTTATCGTATGGAGATTTTATGCTGGCGACCATCGCCCATGATAGCAAGCTGGATATGAAGGCTCATCCGCATGTAAAGGCAGCAGTGGAGGCAATTCACGCTAAACCGTATGCGAAGAGTGTGTTTTCAGACAGCTAGCAGTTGTACACGGGCCGCCAACGGGATTGTGCGCAAACATTAAATGGCTACCCATCATGCTGTCGCTTGACAATATTCGATTGTAAAGATACATGCATTGTATTGAAGGTTGCGGATGCAACACAGTAGCGCTGACCAGCGTGTACCTGGCTATCCGCGGAACTGCGTAAAGGCCTTATTCCTGGTCATATCGCCGAAAATCAGCATTTGCAACGCCAGTAGCGCTCATCTACGCCTCCACCTACTGTTTCTTTCCACTGGATGCGCCAAATGCTGTGGCGGTGAATGTGCTGGTGCTGCAGCAGTCCAACTAGAAATCAGCATACATCATTTCATCGCGCAGTCTGCCGCATGTGCTGCTTACCCTGCCTGCTGCGTATTTTGTTGGTCAAATGCGTTGCCAGTTCCGGCCGCCGCTCCAAATGCCGAAAAACCACCGCCAGTATTGCTATATGTATGTACCGCCGTAGAGGTTAGAGACTCATGCAGGAAAGACTTGTTCCTTTGCTTACCTAGCAAACGCTCCAAAGCCAATTTGGCTGTTGGATGTGGCTGCGCCAAATGTATTGCCACTTGCACCTGCACCAAATGCAGATGGCTGACTAAATCCACCTCCACTGCCAAGGGCTGATGGCTGACCAAACGTATTTCCGCCGCTACCGAGGGCAGACGGTTGGCCAAACGCGTTTCCACCACTACCGAGGGCAGACGGTTTGCCAAACGCGTTTCCACCACTGCCAAGGGTAGATGGCTGACCAAATGCGCTTTTACCACTACCGAGAGCAGATGGCTGACCAAATGCGCTTTTACCACTGCCGAGGGCAGATGGTTGACCAAATGCACTTCCACTGCCGCCAAGGGCAGATGGCTGGCCAAACGCGCTTCCACTGCCGCTAGACGCAGGCATCTGTCCAGCTGTGTTTCTGCTACCGAAAGCAGATGGCTGGCCGAATGAAGGCATAGTTTCACCTGGCGAAGCCGTCTGGCCAAAGGCCCCTCCACTGCTACCGGAGCCAAAGGCTGTCTGTCCAAATGATGGCGCAGATGCGGCATTGGAGCCAGATCCAAACGGCTTTCCAGTGCTGATAACGGCACTGGGTGCGGATGCCGACGCCGGGCCAAAAGCATTCGATCCGGAAATGGTTTCGGTTTGGCCAAATGGCTGCTGTCCAGATGTAGCACCCGACTTTACCGCAAAGGACGCAAACGAAAAGTTGCCAGTGCCTGATGCTGGCGTATTTGAGGCGACGCTTGTGGTGCTAGCAGTGCTAGGCACGGCAAACGCGCTTTTTGGTGCACTAGAGCCGGTGGTGATTGCTAGCGAAAGGTCAGTGAGCAGACGAGCCAGTTTGCAGCTTATGCTTGCATGCCATACCTGATTCACCCATTGCGTTCCAGCTACTCATTCCAAACGTGCTGATCGACTGCGTCTGATTGCCCAGACTGTCCATGCCATTGTCATCATCGCCATCATCTAGACCGGGTACGCGATGGGATGCAGCCTTGAACGCAGTTGTTCGCAGCGGCGTCTGTGACTCCTCCTCCGAATCGCTGTTGCTCGATGAAAAGCGAAGGCTCTCAAAGGTGGACATGCGTGACGGAGCCTGCACTAGAACACCATCCTCCTCAGACTCTCCTGGTGTCTGCATCCCGGCTGGCGCTGCCGGCCCAGTGGGTACCACCGTATCGATAGAGCCTACGTCCTCTGCTGTCTGCTCCGACTGCTGCCACTCCTCAGACGGCACTTTCGGCTCTTGCTTTTCCTCTGAAACATCGTGTACGCTTTGGTGTTCGCCTGCTGCCGATGTTTCTTCTGTATGCTGCCTATCCTCTGAAACTACATACTCGTTTTCAGGCTCTTGCTCTAACTGTTGCAACAACGGCAGATCCAAGCTGGTCTCTTCTGATTTGCCTTCAAGATCGGCCACCGGTTTGCTTTCCGGCTCGGATTCTACTGTATCCAGCACTTCAGGCACTTGCTCCGCCGCAGCGACTGGTAGCGCCACAGGCTCCTCCTCCGGTAGCGAGGCGGCCTCCGTGCACTCATCCGGTGTCTTTGTGCGCTCATCTGGCTTTGTCGCCTCAGCATTGTCGTTGCCATTGTCATTATTTTCTGCCGCTTTTGCTTCGGATGGCGCCTCAATCGCCTCTGCAACTTCATTTTCCGCCTTGATGTCATCTGCGGCCAAATTTTCGCTTTCAGCGTGATTTTCATCCAGGTCGTGCACGTGATCATCGGAAGGGTGCGTCTTTGCTTCGTCGCTCTTGTGCGCTTCATCATCGCTTTCTGCGTGGCTGGACACATCCAAGGGCAGTGACAGTGCTTTCTCTTTGTGCACGTACCCCACTTTGCTTACTGTCTCGACATGTTCCTCCTCCTCCTCTTCCTCCTCTTCCTCCTCTTCTTCTTCTTCTTCCTCCTCCTCCTGGTCAGAGTCATCCACGCTGTAGGCACTTTCATCCGAGTAGTCGTCATCCTCTTCCTCAGAGTATTCACTCTCATCCAAGACGCCGCTCTTTCCTTCGTCCAAGTACTCGGGCTCATCTCCGGGCGACGTCTGTTCAACGAGCGTATATACGTCTTGACCAGTGCCACTATTTTCCTCCTCCTCCTCCTCCTCCCCCTCTTCTTCTTCTTCTTCTTCTTCTTCTTCTTCTTCTTCTTCCTCCTCTTCTTCCTCTTCCTCTTCTTCTTCTTCTTCTTCTTCCTCTTCGTCATCCTCCTCATCCTCCTCATCTTCATAAGGAACAATATTGGCAAACAGACCACCCGCCAATGGCTGTGGCAAACCGACGCTTGTTGCCAAAGGGAGAGCTGACTGAGTAAGGTTCATCGTCGTCAAAGGAGTCTCGCTCAGAGTAAACGCGGGTATTCTGGTGGCAATGGGGGTCGTTGACTCCGCTGGAGAGGCATTCGCAAATTCCACACCAGTGCTAGGTTTGCCAGCAGGCGATTGCACTCCCTTAACTGCCAGTCCAGTTGGCGGTTTGGCTGGTGTACTCATCGCTGTAGGTGGTGTGCGGCTGAATGACGCCTCAGATGGTGGCGGCGATATGGTTGGCTCGTCCACATCACTGTCCAGCTGTCGTTCATCCAAGGGCGCAAAATTCTCCTTTTCGGACTCTTCATCCAGTTCATGTGCTTTACGCAGTGTGGATGAAAGGAATGGATTGTTGGGATCCAAATCGGCATGCAAAAATGTGCCGCTGACCATCGCCGGTTGCGGCTGAATCATGAGCAGCTCATTGTCCAATGCTGCGTCCTCGGTGTCCGAAAGATTGCGCAGCTGCTGTTGCAGACGTGCAGATGACATGGCATCCAGCTCCGAAAGCTTTACACCAGGGATGCCGCGAAGGTCAGCGTGTCGCGGCTCTTCGCGCTGTGTCATGACCGCGTGCATATGGCGGCGCATGGTTCGCGTGCGCCAGCTGGACGGCTGCTTGCCACTCGTCGGGCGCCTAGATGCAATTGTGACGCTCGACGGAGTCGAAGAATATGAGGTGGAGGCAGTGGTCGCTTGCGTCTCTGTCCATGCGGGCGCAGTGGCAAACCCAGTAAGAGATAGGCTATCCAGCCGCGCATTCAGACTGTCCATCTCATTAAGCTGCCGCTGCACTGCCACGGTAATGTTTTCAATGGCGCGGCAAATCACCTGTATCGGCGGCCGAGCACTACCCAAAAACACATCCGATGGTAATGATGCACGACAAGGGTCAGTGAGGCTAGCTGATATCCATCACTGCCATCTGAACACGTACCTAAACATGCCAGGTCCACCAGCAAGACGTTCTGTACGTTCTGACCGGCTACCGCCGTGTGCACGTAGCCAGTGGTCCAGCTCTCGGGACTGCTTCTCCACCAACTGGAATGACGCAAGACTTGTTAGTTTGCAAAGGGTGCGCTGGTATGTCTTACTTACCATAAGCTTTCTGCGCAACACACGATCCGAGTCCACAAAGAACGGATCCATACGATCAACGGTACCTCCATTTGCACCAAACGAATCGCGCGCCCTGTCTTGTTGCGATTTGAGCCAGAATCCAATTTCGGCCACACGTCCCTCGGCTATGCGTATGCGTAATATAATTTGGGTTAGCAGTACAAATGATATTGGTGCACAACCACACAAACATACCGTGTGGAATGCTTCCGGCTACACGTTGTACCTCTTCGCTGTCGCTCAGTATGCTTTCACGCAGTCCTGCTGCGTCGAGCGATAAGCGAGACACCTCACGGTGTACCTCGCGTATGCTACCAGGCATGCACGTTGCACTACCATCATCCTTCATATTGGCGTCCACCAGTGCAAACACCTCATGCAGATGTACAAACAGCTATGCCATCAAAATGTGCGAAGATGCCGCAGTGTAAGCACGTAATGAAAGTGTGCGGGTCTAGCGTCGTCATACCATCTGGAGTTCCGAGTCGAACCAGGTAAGTGTCGTCTGAAACTCCTCCGATAGCCGCTGTGGCATAAAAGTGCAGTAGTGCCGGTCGTTAGTCGTGCTGGCGCGAGCATCTGTGCACGTGCAACACACCTTGGCGGTTTGATTTGTTTCCACAGGTGGCTTGGGGCACGGGGGCGCGGGCGCGGGCGCAGGCGCAGGGGCAGAAGCAGCGGCAGACCTGGTGGCTGAGGCTTGAGCAGACGCTGCCGTACTAGCGTTTTCTGGCGGCTCCTTGGCCAGCTTAGCGGCACCGCCGGTTACGGCCTTGATTGTAGGAGTAGAGATAGGTACCGGCGTGGGTGCAGGCGTACCGGCATTGGCGACAGTCTTGGCTCCAAACAGTGCTGGTGCTATCGTTTTTGCCGCAGGAGGCGCGCTCGGTGCACGGAATGTGGATTGGATTGGTGCGGCTGCTGCTGCCGACGTAGGAGCAAAAGCCGTCTTGCCGAATGCGACGGTCGATGTGCTAGCGCTCGATCCCTTACCGGCTGCAAGGCTAGGTGCAGAAAAGGCCGTGGGTTTTGGTGTTGTACCGGCAGCAGCAGCAGTGTCAGTTGATATAGGCGGACGCACATCATCACTCTTCACTCCTGCTACTTGTAATGTCACCGTGGTTGTAACAGTTGGCGGCGATGGTGGCGGCGGCGGCAACGTATCTGCTGCCTTGAGCAGCGAGCATCCGCTGCTTTGCTCGGTGTCTACAATGTTGAAGCAGACCAGCACACCGTCGGACGCATATGCAAGGAGCATGGGCCAAGAGAGGGCGTTTACATCCGCATCCGTTGGTCCGCGGGGCACATCGGCTGGCATCTTTACCCGACTGACGACTAGGCCCAAAGGTGCCGCATCGCCGCTGCTGTGAACGGACAGAGGCAACGCTGCGCGGCTGCCTTCATCTTCAGGCACCCAGAGATTCCAGTCACCCACAGCCGCGCCTGGCAAGGGTGCTTCGCCAATGCAGCCAATATCGGTAGAGGGGCTGCTGGCTGCGCACAGCAAATGCTTTCCATTGGCCGACCTAAGTTTGCGAGCGGGGCGCGGCATGTTACACGTTAGTAGCGGCAGTGACGATAGACCGTGTGTGTCGATCACTGTTGATGCGTTCTTTCAATGTACGTGAGCGCCACACTACGTACCAGTCTTTCATCAGCGTAAAGTAATAATGCGGAAGCCGCTCCCGCATGCCCCAAGGCGGACAGGGGTCGGATAGCTGACGGTAGTGCCATGGGCCAGACTTGCTTGCTTGCGACACCACATACACAGAATAACTATGTTCCGGCTCGTCTTCCGGTTCGTCGCCGCCCACTGGAGTGTATACAACCAAGAATACGCTGGTCTCTATCCAGACAACCTCCTGCACTGCATGTATGCAAAGAACGCATGTCAGCGCCATTATAGCACGTACCGTAACTCTGCACCCACCTTTACAAGGTTGCTCGAGAGATTTTGGCGGATCAATGCGTCGTTTGGGCTGGCCTTGTGGGGTGTACTGCGCAAGTGTGCCCGACTGCAGACCACACACAATCTGCTTGCCTTTGGACGACCAGCAAGCTGCGAGCGTGCGCTTGCATAAGTGGCCGCGCCATCTGTCCCATAACTTTACCAAGTGCATGGGCACTTACCGGCAGTGATTGTATCATCGTCGCTAGCACGTACAGTCTGCGTGGCCGCAGCATCAGCGCCAGCGGTCATGTCAAAGATACGCAGTGTACCATCGGCCATCACGGCAGCACAAAGCTGTGGGAATGCCATTGGATTGGGCCGCAGGTCGAGCAAACCTTCTCCAAGCGCCAATTCCTTTTGCACTGATGGTGTGGTCTGCCATGCGCGTGTATGCAAGCACCGTTAGCCAGCCATAGAACACGGTTAAAGGGTATACGACTCGCTTCCTTTACGTACCGTGTGTTCAAGCGAGCGAGCGTCTACGCATAACACGCGTCCGTCTGACAGACCAACCAGTACAGTGAGTTCATCCGCCGAAAGCGCTAGCTGGTATACGACTGCCTTGCCCGCCACCACGCGCACACGGCGCTTGGCATTGAACGTCGTATCCGGCTCGCGAAAGTGTGCACGCTGCACATCTGCAATGGCTCCGTAGATGAAGCCTAGTAGTGCGATGGCCACGCAAAACGCATAAGCATATGCGGCCTTGCTATCGCATACGCCGTTTAAACCGATCTGCATCGAGCGCTCGTACCGTCCGGTGTGCCAACAACCACGTAGCCATATTGATTGGACACTGCCAGCAGATTAACCTGAGCAGGCACACGCTCAACCTCAAACGGTTCCTCTGTCACCTTGACCACGACGTCAGCCTTGACTTGCTTCAGTTGAAGAAACTGGTGCATGCAAGCGCCGTAATGCGTTAGCTCCTCTCCTTCGCCAGCCAACCAGCCATGACGCGTCGCATACCGTGACCTCACGCTCGTCCACTTCCTCCGTCGTGGCGGCCGCGCCACTGAGTGCAGAAAACTGGTTCATGGGACTGATCAGCGTGGCCATCCACCCACAGAAGCGTCAGCAGGAGTACGCGTAGCAGAATGCTTGGTGGGAGGGCAATTCACCGGATCTTGGTAAAGAAGAAGGGCGTTCAGAAAACAACAACACACAAACGTCATCACAACGGGCGCGTGTCTTACGCCATCGATTTTTTATTTTACATGGATGGTAATGTAGCCGTATTGACGAACCACGAAGCCTGGTGCATATGGCTGTTGCGGCAGATATAACGGTACTGTTGCTCTGCGATCACGCATGCAGATGGAGCGCGGACGACGAAGCGCTAGGCACACGCGTCAACCACAAAGTGGCTGGCTTTGCCCGTCTCGCAGGCCTTGCGGCCCGCTCCGCACCCAACTCGGTCTGCACACCAAATCGGTATAGAAATCGACTTGGCCGAAATGGCTGCCGGTGCGAGTGCGGTCTCGACTGACTCACTGCGGGCGACGAAATTATGGGATGGGCGTGGCCGTGGGAAAGGCACCGACGCCCGCCTACACCGACTCGTCCGCCTTGTCAACTGTCCGCGTACGTGTCGCCCCAATTTTTCGCTCTCTGTCTCCCGGTACCGCCAGCTGGCAATTGCAGACACAATGCAAGCAGCTCTACGTCTTCGCCTGCCCGAGCGGCTAGTACTCTCGCGCGCACACCTGCGGCCTATTGTGCTGCGCCGTGCCCTGGTAACCTACGGCGAGCACCATGGTATGTAGCGCGTCAAAGGGCGATAATAATGTGGTATAAAGCGCTTATGCACGCTCCTTCTGGCGCTGCAGTGGGCGCAAAGCCTCTTTTTGACAAGATTCTCATTGCAAACCGGTGAGCATAGCTAGTCTGCAGCCCGCGCTGGCAGACAGCCGCTGGGCTGTGTGCAGCACCAGTCCAAGTGCTGACTGTCTGCGGCGGTGAATAGCGGCGAGATTGCCTGCCGCGTCATGCGGACTGCTCGCCGCCTTGGTATCAACACGGTAGCTGTGTACAGCGAAGCAGACCGCGATGCGCTTCACGTCAAAATGGTAGGTGCCGTGTTGTCACGCGCTTTGCTGTGTTCTCAAGACGACTGACGCTTCTCCGCGGTCCGATACCCCACCAGGCCGACGAAGCCTATTTGATTGGCCCGCCGCCATCAGCTGACAGTTATCTGCGCATGGACCGCATCCTGGATGTAGTTCACCGCAGCGGCGCCCAGGTATGACTGTGCAGCGACAGTGGCAGCGCGTGAGCACACCGTGCTTATTCAGCGCATGATTATGGTTCCTCCGGCTGTAATTGGCTAGGCTGTTCATCCAGGTTATGGCTTTTTGTCGGAAAACGCTGCGTTTTCCGATCTGTTGCAGCAGAATGGCGTCACTTTTATTGGGCCACCGGCTGCAGCAATGATCTCAATGGGTTCTAAAAGGTATGCGCTTATCGATGCCATAAAGTAATGGCGTGCCGATACAGCTAACTGTGTGTATACTGCGGCGGTGGCGCCCAATCTACGTACGCCACAGCGAGTCAAAGAACATTATGCAGGCCGCCAGTGTTCCGGTCGTACCTGGCTATCACGGGGAGAAGCAGGACGTAGAGTTTCTCAAGACACAAGCCGACAAGATTGGGTAAGCGTTGTGCACTAGTATCTTACATTCGTCGGATTATTAAGACTTTTGCATGTCTACCAGCTACCCGGTGCTCATCAAAGCCATTAAGGGCGGTGGCGGTAAAGTAAGTGGAGCGAATAGACTGCAAAGTGCAGTATTAGACGTTTAAACGCTAATCTATCCATGTGTCCTAACGGCACCCAGGGCATGCGCATTGTAGAACGTCCTGAGGACTTTGAAGAAATGCTCGCCTCGTCCAAGCGCGAAGGCCTCAAATCATTTGGCGACGATCAAGTGTGAGTTTGTACTAGCGTACAGATCAACTCGGCTGAGCGCTGCAAAACACTCATCTTGCACGAAACGTTTTTTGATGATGACATCTACAGGCTGGTCGAAAAATACTTGGTAACGCCACGGTAGGCTGCTTTTCACCACGTTGCTGTGCACAACGGAGTGGCTGATGTATGTGTGCGCCTACTGGTAGTCATGTTGAAGTTCAGGTGTTTGCAGACAAGCTTGGTAATGCTGTACACTTGCACGAGCGCGACTGCAGTGTACAACGCCGCCACCAAAAGATTCTCGAAGAGGCGCCAGCGGTAAGACGCTCTCACGACGGCTAATGCCATTTGTCAAGTCATTGCTTACACGTATGACCTGCCTTGGATTAGCCTATGCTTTCTGAATCTGTGCGCGCGCTTCTTGGCGAGAAGGCCGTTGCAGCCGCCAAAGCTGTCGACTATGTTGGCGCTGGCACGGTCGAGTTTATCTTTGACAACGCGGATGGCAAGTTTTACTTTATGGAAATGAACACGCGCTTGCAGGTGAGCGTTGGACGTGCGCATGCAGGCCAGACACGTCGTTGACACACGTGTGTCTAACATTTGTACCCATTCGCTGCAGGTTGAGCATCCTGTAACGGAGATGATTACAGGCACAGATCTTGTGCAGTGGCAGCTAGAGGTGGCGGCTGGCAATCCGCTACCGCTGAAGCAGGAGCAAATTCTTGCCAATGGCCATGCGTTTGAGGCGCGCATCTACGCAGAGAATCCGACCAAGGGCTTCCTACCCGATGTTGGCCCGCTGCTGCACGTGCGCTCGCCGCACATCTACGACCCAGCTGTGATCCGGTTGGAAACGGGCGTGCGCCAGGGTGATCAGGTCAGCGTTCACTATGACCCGATGATCTCGAAACTGGTTGTGCACGGTCGGGATCGCCACGAGGCGCTTCGCCTTTTGCGCAGGTCATTGCAACAGTATCAGGTGGTCGGTCTAAACACTAATATCGACTTTCTCAAGACGGTCATTGATCACCCGGCTTTCATCGCTGGCGATGTCGAGACTGGCTTTATTCAAAAGCATGACGCAGATCTCTTCCCGGCACCCACGCCTGCGGCAGCGGACGTGGTTGCTCAGGCGGCGTTGGCAATCGTGTTGCGCCAGCAACGGCAGACGACGACAGCAGCAGCAGACCCTTACTCGCCTTGGCGCTCACTTCAGCACTGGCGTCCCGGCTACGAGCGCGCACAGCGTGTTACGCTACAGGATGGCGACCATGGCCTGGTGCACATTGACGTGACGCGCCAGTCCGACGGCAGCTTTGGTGTCACAGTGGAGCCCGCAGGCACTGATGCAACGGCCGTCACTCGTTTTGACAACGTGCGCGCGGAAATCCCAATGGATGATGCAGAAGTAGTACAGGTAGACTTGCTCGACCGTCGTCTGCGCACCAGCGTTGTGCTTGAGGCCGATACGGGTCGGCTGCACGTTTTTGCAGAGAAAGGCAAGCGTACCTTCCAGCTCCCGGCGCCCAAGTATCTGACGGCAGCGGCGGGCGACATTGCTGCTGGCTCTGTTGTTGCGCCAATGCCTTGCAAGATCTCCCAGGTGATGGTGGCGCCCGGCCAGACGGTCGAAAAGGGAACGCCACTTATTGTGCTGGAAGCCATGAAGATGGAACATGTCATCAAGGCACCCAAGGCAGGCACGGTAGATCGAATTATTTTTGGCGTGGGAGAGCTAGCTGGAGAGGGTAAGCTTCTCGTCGCATTCAAGCCGGATCCTGAGGATGCAGCTGCCGAGAAGAACGCGTGAAGAGCCAGTCGCTGTCGGCAGCTGTCTATTCGCGTGGACATCACTTTTAATTCTACTGCCTACCTGTGCAGCTCTGTACGCGTTGCCATACTGCTGTACAATTATAAAGTACTAGTTGCGCACGGCGTTGATGAGAAAGATGACCACTTTCGGCCCAAGTGGAATAGCAATTGCGCGTGCAAATGCAGAGGTATTTTGGCGTAACAAAATCTTTGCGCAAACAAACCCATTCTAGATGCAGCCGCCATTATAACGCCGTGCTGCTTGCGTGTGTATCCATGCCGCGTGCCATTTTTTAGACACGCAAGAACTATCCGCAGCTTTGGTGTGGGAACTGTAACAAGTGCAGCTGGGCTGGCCTCGTTATGAGTTCAAAGAGGGGCAAATGGATGATCTATTCCTTCCGGACGGCAAGTCCGTATACGTTTTATACTCACACTGTTGCGCGATGATGTTACTTTACGTAATGGTCGGTGAAGCCTTTTGGCGTAGTGTTGCTAATAATATCCCGGCACCTCGTACTGCCGCCGGTCCCCGGGCCGATCGGCAATTCCTCATCTCGGATCTTGCGCGTTCACTCTGTGGGGTAGGTGTAGCTACCTCCGTACCGTCGGACCCTGGGAACCGGCTCGGTGCACGTGTCGGCCCAAGCTTGGTCCTGACTGAGCCTGTCACAAAATGCAAGGCATAGCTAGATCATCAGGCTAGAAAAACGTGGTAAAGCTGCATTAGCTGGCGTGCTAAAAACATACGGCTGCACGTTCCATTCGTACAGCCGCAGTTATCTAAACTATGAATTTTTTAATAGACGAATTTGACCATATCCGAACTATGCGGAAACCCTTTGCGACCGTGTAGGAGATCATTCGGGACTCTGTCAGGGAGAAAGCCGTACAGGGAGGTAAACCACTTGGGGAAAAAACACTCCTAGCTGGGAAACCCTCTCGGCTACCGGCAATGCTCACGGGAACCCCGAGGTAGATGAATGTGTCCGTCGTC
>KZ992563.1:0-30965 GCA_003614735.1 Thamnocephalis sphaerospora | reverse complement strand
CCGGTCTCCCGCGTGACAGGCGGGCATACTCGCCACTATACTAACAGAGACGCTTGAAATTTGTGTAGAATCAGTAATAGTAATATGTATAGATAACGCTTGGAGTAACATCGCTGCGCGCCTTTTTTTACGAATTGCGTACTTGTGTTTGCGACATGCTAGTCAGCGAACCGCTAGTCAGGCTGGGAGCGATTTACGCTCACGAGTCCACCGACACTTAATAAAACGTCAGTGGGATACTCCCCAGTAACCAAAAAAACAGTGCCATTTCCTTGCAAGAGCTCTGTAACCGCTCAGTTGGATGCTAGCGCGCTATTTGGCGACAATGATATCGCATGCCGTGTGCTTTCAAGTTGCGAGCTGCTGGCCTGCAGACTTATGTGTTTTCTCAGACGCCAATTTTGTACGGCTGCTGTTCATGCACCATAGGGCGCGCGCGCAATGGGCAGAATGCATATGGTCTTCTCTAGCTTTGGCCGTGGGCAGTATGGCAAAGATAGAGCCATATCGCAGATTATGGGCCGGTCTTTGGTAGCCTTTAGAGCCTAACGAATACGCTCCTGAATAGTTACACTTTAGCGCAATCAAAGGCATACTGCAGTCTCACGCTCTGTGCTGCATCTCTTGCATAGCAGCAGTTCTGGCGCAAGCCTGGCTAACCAAACATCATGGTAGGCTGCTCTGTGATGCAGTTCCCACAGGAAAGTCCACACAAATGAATAAAACCGAAGCTAAAGTATTCTGCACACTGCACTAGCAATGCTGATTTTTTAACGATATTCTACATGTACACTCGAGATCTGCTGCATCGTGCTGTGCTCCAAGGCAAATAGGGCATTGGCCGACTCGCTGTGTCCTGCCAAAATGAATCACCATAGGGATGTAGAGCAATAATATATCCTACTCCAAACTGAACATAGTACGGGAACAGGCAGACTGATTGACAAAGGACAAGCGGCAATGTACCAGAAGATTACCGACGGCGACGACGTGGCTGCGCAATCTTACGGCCTTCAGCAGCAGGATTCGATCCGGCAGTGAAGAGTTGTGGTTGCTGTGCTGTCTGAGCACCTGCGCCAAAGCTGAATGTCGGTGTGGCGGTGGGTGGCGCCGCCTGGTTGCCGAAGCCGAACGTCGGCGCGACTGGCGCACTCGGTGCCGCGCCCATGGACATGTCGTTGCCGTTGCCGTTGCCGTTCTGCGCGCCAAATCCACCAAAGCCTGTGGCAGAGGGAGCGCCAAACGAAAAGCTGGGCGTGGCCTGTGTTTGCTGCTGGCCAAAAAAGCCGCCACCTGGCATGGCGTTGGACATTGGCTGCGCTGCACCTCCACCAAACGCAAAAGCAGGTGCTGCCGCTCCAGCGTTGCCGCCGGCAGGCTGAGCACCAAACGAAAAGCCCGTGCTTGGTGCATTAGCAGTCGGCGCTGCACCAAACATTGGTGTGCTGTTCATCTGCATCTCAGATGACGGCGCGGTAGCGGTGTTGTTTGCTTGACCAAAGCTAAACACTGGCGTAGAGGTAGTTGCAGGTGCCTGCGGCATGCCAAAGTTGAATGCCGGCGCAGCATTAGTTGGAGCGGGATTATTGGACGGGGCGCTACCAAACTGGAACGACGGTGTGCTAGCGGCCGCAGTGTTGCTCGTAGAGCTGTTAGCCGTAGCACCAAACTGGAATGTTGACGTGTTCCCGGTGGCGGCTACGCTGCCCGAGCTGTTGCCGGCAGATGCGCCAAATTGGAACGTTGGCGTGCTGGTAGCTGCTGCTGTATTGTTGGTATTACCGGCAGGTGTGCCAAACTGGAATGTCGGTGCACTGGTGATGGTGCCACTCGTGCTACTGGCTTTGGCACCGCCAAACTGGAACGCAGGAGTCGGTGTAGCAGGAGCGCCACCGGTATTTGCTGCACCAAATTGGAATGATGGCGCTGGTGCCGCACTTGCTGTCGTGGATGCGCCAAACTGGAACGGTGCCGGGGTGGCGGGCTTATCCTGGGTCGATGCTGCGCCAAACTGGAACGGCTGCACTGCAGCTGGTGTGGCGACGGATTCCGACTTTGCAGGCATAGCGCCAAACTGGAATGCGGGTGCGGCAGTCGGTGTGGCAGCAGCCGACACAGTTGTGGCAGTGTTGCCAAACTGGAATGTAGGTGCAGCGGCCGGCGTGCCAAACGAGAACGTTGGCGGCTGTACTGCAGCCACTGGTGCAGTCTCATCGGTGCTATCACCCATAGATGCCTCCATCAAATCGCCAGAGGCAGCAGTTGTAGTATCCGTAGCTGCCGAGGCAACCGCGGCGGCGCCAAATGGCGTCGTCGGCGCTCCAAAGGCAGCTGTGGTAGCCGGCTTGGCAGTTTCTACCGAAGGTGTGCCAAACGAGAATGCAGGCTGTGACAGCGGTTTTGCAGATGCCATTTCAGGGACCTTCTCCACAACAGGCGCCGCTGTGCTGGCAGTTTCACTTGATTCCGGCACAGACGGACCAAAGACAAATTTGGGTGGTGCCGGAGTTGAAGGGGCTGCCGGTGCGGGTGCCTCTGCTGATGGCTGCTTTTCTGACGTCGAATCCAAAAGGAACGACATGGACCTGGTCGATGCGGCCGAAGCGATGTTATCACTCTTGCTTGCACCAGCAGGCGTCTTGGTGACATCAGCAAAAGTAGCGATATTTTCTTGAGCCGCTGGCGGTTCTTCCGATGACTCTTCTACCGACGAAGGTTGCAGGCTGTGCAATGCCACTGCAGGTCCTGCCTGCTCTTCGTGTCCACGCTTTACTTGTACGGGATGTGTAAGGCCCTCGCCTGTTAGCGTTGCCAGTGTAGATTCGGCCTGCTGGGCAGTCTCCTCGGCAGGCGGTTGATCATCCTCCAGGGCTGGCTTGTGAGTGTCAACTGTCTCCAAAGCCTTTGATGGTGGTTCTACAACGGCGACAGGCGCAGTGTTCTCGGTTGTAGCTGAGGCTACGGTAGACTATGTTAGTACATGGTAGGTTACGGCTATGATCACTGTTGTAAGCCTACCCTTGGGTGCCGCTGGCGCTGTGACCGTTGTTGCGAGCGACGGTGCCTCAAGACGCTCCACCGTGATTGCATCGTCCAACTCCAGCGTGTGTTCATCGTCCGTTTCTTCTTCGTCGTCCGTTTCTTTGGTCAGGCGAAGTCGCTGTGGCAATTTGGAAGCACGGGCGACATTAGCCATGCTCATAGACAAGAGCAAGATGCATAGAGTCTACACACCTGCTGAGCAATAAACTGGGAAAACAATTCGGCATCCACCTCGTAAATCTGTTAATTGCAAGTAGTTAGCACAAGTCATTGCCTTGTCCGCATTAATTACGCTCAAGCACCTTTGTGCGCGCTCTGCTGCGCGTAAGTGGTGCGGACGGCTGCCTGTTGCTATGCTAAAGTAGCGGGTAGGTTAGCAATGCTCTACTATTGCTATATCGCTGATTCGGCGACTACCTTCACCAAAAGGTGGACACGATCATGCTCTTGCTCCTCAGTCTTTGACTCCTTCGCTTTCTCGTCCGCATCCTATTCCAGCATGGGCAAAGCTAATTAGCGGCCTGCGAGTAGTTGCTGCACGTAGATACGCGGTGGCTTTGTACATACCGCGCGCTGTTTGCGGGTGCGGCGACGCGGCGGAACGTCATTGCCTTCATCATCCTCAAGGCCGTATGAGCTGCGCGTCCGCTTGCTTGGTGCGCTGCGCTCAGCTTCGGGAACCTGCTCCACCACTGTCTCTAGCTGTGCCTGGCGGGTTTCAGAGCGTGTCTGGTACGCCGTATGCGTCAGCAAGCGTTGCAATACGGTAAGTTTGCTGTGACACCGAGCTTACCTTGGGCGACCTCTTCTTCTTTGGCTGTTTCTTCAGCTTCTTGCTTCGCGTGTCTTCGGGCGTGGCAGGCTCTTCAACTGCAACACGCCGCTGCTTATGTGCCGGTGTGTGTGTGTCGCGGCGCACAGTGTCCTGCGCCGCCGGTGTGGCGGGAAATGCATCGTTCTCATCAAGGATAAGCCGTTTACGGCTGCTGGTCGGCGGGTTCGTCATCATGGTCGGTGGTGCTACAGCTGGGGTGGATGGGCCGGGCACCGGGCGTTCCCAGTACGGCTCTTGCTGTGCCCGGACTAGCGCACTCAGCCGGGATGGACCACGCAGCATGGATTTCTCCGGTGGCGCAGAGGAAGACGAGGCGGCACACGAGGCTAGGCCACCGCACAAACGTAGTCAGCTCGCCAACTCTACAATAGATTATTCGCCACATCCGGTCGCCCTCTATCTATGTACCTGATGTAGAAGAAAACCGGATGTCCGGACGGGAAGGCGCGAGCGGACTCATTGCCAAGGTATTGGCATGCGTCTCGCCAAATGGTCGCTGCATCCGAGCGCTGTTCACCGCAGAGCTAATGGCGTTTGTAAATCGGCAGAGTTAGCCAGGCAAATACTTTCCGAGCGCGCCGCTGCCGCGTTCAAGTACCTCAGTGGCTCCTGACGCAAGCGAAGCGACGAGGATGGCGTGTCCGTAGCAGAGTTGACATGAATACCTGCCGGAGAAGCAAGGACACCGCAGAATGTCAACACCTGGGCAAACAGCAAGTTTGTGCGCTACACTGTCGCTGCCTACCTCGACGGTGAATCCTGCGAGCAGACTGCTCTTGTGCGTAGCTGCGAAGACTTGGTGCGGGTGTCGGCGGCTGCACCATGGGTCTATCCATAACCTGGCCAGCCGGACGACGAGGTTGCTCCATGCGAGGGCGGATAACCCGCTTTCCTGGGCTGGCGCGCAATGGATCATGTTAGCATCACAAGAAAACAAGCGTGCAAGAAAAGTAGCAAAATGGCCACCAAAACACAATGGCCGTACAAGTTGAAGACGAGAAATGTATACGTCGTCCAGTCCGCAGCAGCCAGGACAACCGACATGCGACGTACAGGTGCGGCAATTGTACGCGATGGTAACGCGAAAAAAACGCGGATGCTATACTCACCCACGATTAAGGTAGTATTCGCGCCACTGACGTTCCTGCTGCTGTCGCCAGAACAAAGCAATGCCAAAGACAAGCGCCACAACTGCAAGCAGAAAGTAGAGGGGTGACAGCCCCGAGCTGGTCTCCTCGGCAGCTGCCATCGCCTCGCGGGATAAGTCGTTTGGGTTCATCTTGCGCCAATCGGGTAATGTTGTGGGTATTCGTAGTGCACACGCGCACTCTGATCAGTAGTGGTCACGCGGTTACCAGACAGCGGCTGTTGAGAGCGTGAGTGAATGGGCTGCTGACGAGACGCGCCAGCGGGTGCACACAACAAAGACGGTGGGCGGCGTGAATGGTGGCGGATGCGATGGGCGGTAGAGAAGAAGGAAAAGAGAGAGAGAGAGACAAGTGCAACGGCTGTATTTTGAGTCCAGTCGACCCCGGGCTGAGCGTGCGTCACGGTGAGTGGATGCTACCGCATGCACATCCGTACTTGGCCAGCCTACAGGCTTGAGCGGATCTCATTTGCCACAAGCTAGCTTGGGCCACCGCGGCTGTCCTGCTTGCCAGCAACGCATCGCATCTCTTCTACCCGGTACTGCCGCCTATTGTTGCTACCACGCATTCGCGCAAGCCGGTCTGCGACACTATGCGCGCTATCTGGCTGCTGCTAGCGGCCACCACGCTGCTTGCTGGCACGACCAGCGCTCTCTACGAGGATCAGGCAGGTCTCCATGACTGGTACGTGCTCGGCGACGCGCTCCCAGCACTCCACCGGCTGACGCCTGTTTGGTAGGCACCTGCCGCTGCTCGGTCGGCCGCTGAACGCGCTCTTTCACAAAGGGGACACTCGTGCAACGCAGCTCTTTGTGCTTACGGACAGGTCGACGCTTGCTTCTGTTAATCCGCGCAACGGCAACTTGGGTATGGCAGCGGCAAAGCGAATGCTGCGCCGAGTGCTTGCGCTCACACGCGTATCCAACCAATCTTTCCACAGTCAGGCGACATGCTCTGGTGGACGGCAACGCTACCGCGCTGCGCGCCTCCGGCCAGCGTAGGTTCTGGCGGGCATGAAGACTTTGGTACACACAATACATGCTGCTTACTTGCGAGTATTGCGCAGGCCTTGCTACGCTAAACTCGGATGGCGGACGGCGGCTTCTTCGTGCTTGGGACGCCACGTCATCCTTTTTGCTATGGGAGCGCGCAGTGACTGCCTCCGCTGGCGCGCATGAAGGCGACATTGCCTTTACGCCGGCTGGTGATCTACTGCTCCTTGCCGACTGCAGCACGCTTCATCTGGTTTCCGGAATGAGTGGCGCAACCATCTGGACCGCAGCCCTTCCGACTAGGTGATTCACATGTCGTTGTAACCTTTTTCTCAAGGCTAACGGTTGCCACGATGACTTTTGGGCGAGCAGTGAATCGGTTTGCTATGACAAAATCCACGCTTCTTCAGCATCTGCTCGCGTAGTTGGTCGCGATTCCAAAGGTGTGCAGGTCGTCCGCGTGGACCTAAAGGATGGTGAAACTGTGGATACAACGCCGACTGTCAAGTGCCCAAAGGACACTCGAGTGCTGTTGGCGGACAACACAGATGCGTCGCTCTATGCTGCATGGGCGGTACGCAAGGCAGATAATATCGTGCTTCATGCCAAGGAGGCAAAAGAGGGCGCCAAGTTACGCTCGCACTCAGTTCAGGTGAGTCTGTAGATGGTAGCTGAATGGACGTTGTAATGCACAGGCCACGAGGACATGCTAACACGCGTATTTGTAGCTGGAGGACAAACACGCTCAGTATTCTCTTAAGACGCTGACTGGCGATGGTTCAGTGCTTTTGCTGAGCGTGCGTTCCAAGGCTGCAGCCACTGTCCGACTGTTTACCCTGCAAGATGGCGACATTGTGCCGTACCTGCAGCTAGATGAAAAGGTGGACGATGGTACCGGCCAATGCCGCACTATAGTTTAGTTAACCCAACAGTGTTCTTTTGCAGCACTCTGGCGCAGCATCTGTGTTCACTCACGTACGCGCGGACAAGGGTCAGCTCTTTGTAGTTCGACTGTTTGCTGTGGATGCGGTATGTAGCACTTTTATCGATGGCTGTCCGTATATCGTCGGTCGTCTAACTGCAGTGTGCCAACGATGCATGCTGTAGACGACCGCTTCGGTCCAGGTGTACGATCTGACCAAGAAGAAGCCGGTTGCTGAGCACACCATCAGCCATGACTTTAGCCAGACGGGTCCGTTTGTACAGGTAATGCGTGTGCTAGCATCGGAATACCAGTGTATCCGTATACTCACGTTCTCTGTTGCCTAGGCGCGCGCAGAGCTTGCACTGGCCAAAGGCGGGGATGTCAACGCTGTCCGGGTGCTAGCCACGACTGCCGATGGATCCGTGCACATGCTGCGGGACAAGACAGTTTCGTGGACACGCGAAGAGTCTCTGGCGGATGCCGCATTTGTCGAGGCCATCGACCTGCCCGAAAACAAGCTTCTCTCCCAGGACAACGATGAGCTTGGTGAGATAGTTTGGGCAATAGCATAGCCAACGTGGCTTCATCGGTTGCGTAGGCTTACCGGTGTCTTTGGGTGTTTTGCATGTATTTGCACTTTTAGACGAGCCACTGCAGCTTTCCGAGCATATCTCTAGCTGGAGTCGGTTCTTGCGGCGTGTCGTTACTCATGTCAACCAGCTTTCGGTAGGCATCTTGAATGGGACGGACGGGTGGTCTTGTATGGTTGCTCATGATTTTGACTGCTGCGCTCTACAGCAACTTGTTCGCCATTTCACTGGCGGTGATAGCGATCATGCTGTCACAGGCAAGGCAGGAACACATGGCGACGACATTTTGCATCGCGACACGTTTGGGCTGCGCAAGCTGCTTGTGTTTGCCACGCGTTCCGGCAAGCTACTTGCTTTGGACAGCGCGCATCGCGGCAAAATTGTCTGGTCGCGCTATCTCGGCACTCGGCAGGAGAGCGCGCCCGCGGTAGTTACTGGCTTGTTCCCGGTCCGCACCACCGTAGTCAAATTCCCGCCGCTGCTTTCGGTTGTACTAGAGAACGCGGTAAGCAAGGAAGGGGTGCTGTCGATAGACAAACCATTACAAGGCTAACTTGTGCGTGTTATTGAATGGCGACTATTCAGCTGGAGGGTGGCGCTGTCTCTACAACAGTGCACTCCATTGATGCGCTCAGCGGTAACGACTATTCAATTCATGTGGCCGACGACTCAGAGGCATCCCTGTCCGCCACCGTCGTGTATGCGCCAGGCATGCGCAAGGTCTATCGGCTGCCGCTGGAGTCGTCGCGCGATCGTCTTCATCTGTTGGCGATGCTGGATACCAACGACAAGGTACGCGCGCATGTTGCCAAATGACTTTTGCCGCATGTGATGACCGCTTAATGCGACACGAATATTTTCGTTGTGTAGATCCATGTGTGGCCCAACACACCTGAAACGCGCCAGCAGGTGATGGCGGCATCGTCCGCACTTGCCTTTACAAACGGCGCAGCCGTTGGCTCGCGTACTCTAGCTGGCCGTGTCGCTGTCGCCACGAAAGAGGCGTCTGTGGTGGATACGGTTGAATCCTGGAAAATTGCCTTGCCAGAGGGTGCTCAGATTATTGCGGTTGCCAAGCGTCCTGCGCATGGTAAGACACACTAGTGTGCCATACTGCACATTCAACATCGCTTACAATATGGCTGCAGACCCGACAGCCTCGATTGGACGCACGCTGGGAGACCGTTCGGTGCTATTCAAGTATCTCAATCCCAACCTGGTGGCGGTGGCACTGGTGACCGGTACTGGTCGGCTGGAGGTGATGCTGCTGGATGCTGTCAGTGGCGCCGTCCTTCATCATGCAGTGCACGATGATGCGATGATCGATGCACAGCACACTGTGCACATTGTGCTGAGCGAGAACTGGGTCGTGTACACGTTTGCTGGTCGTGGTACAGGCGTCAATCCCAAGGGCACCGTTGCCGTGGTGCTCGAGTTGTTTGAGAGCGCCATCGAAGATATGCGTGTCGAGAGGTGGGCTACTCGGATCAGCGGCGTGACTTTTGTCGCACACTAATCGCGTTGGCGCGCTTTTTTGTCAGCGAAACCATATCTGCCTACGACTCGCTACGGCCACACGTGGTATCCAGGGCATTTACACTCCCATACGGTGTCGATGCTGCCGGTGTGACTAGCACACGCAGCGGCATTACCACCAAGAAGCTGCTACGTAGGTCTATGAGCATATCAACGGCGCCTGGCTGAATGTGTCTGCTCACACACTGTCAAATGCAAACAGTGGCATTCCCGTCTGGCCAAGTGTGCGGCGTGACGCGTCGCCTTATGGATGCCCGTCGTCCGGTGGAACCGCCTTCCGATGCTGACAAGGAGGAAGGTCTGGTGCCATACGATCCAGTGATCCCCATCAGCCCGCAGTGGATGCTCAGCTACAATCAAACGGTGTGTAGCTGCATGACTAGAAGGCATCAGCGTAGCTAATTACATGTGGTTGCATGATAGGTGATGGGCGTGCGCCACATTCTCTCCTTCCCGTCGCTGATGGAGTCGACGGCGCTGGTGCTCGCGTACGGCCAAGACATCTTCTTTACACGCGACACACCGTCCGGCACGTTTGACATGCTCAGCGAAGACTTTAGCAAGGGAACACTGCTGCTGACGATTGTCGGTCTATCTCTGGGCATCATGGTAGCCGGACCGATGGTAGGCGAATGCACCAGTACCGTACCGCTTGCCCACTGCTAACAAGTGCACATTGATGGATATGCAGGTACGCCGGAAAAAGCTGAATGCACACTGGAAGTAGCCTTCCGCGTATAGGTCATCGTTACTTTGGCCATACCACCACGCGGTCAATAGGAAGGGGGCCGGGATAGTGAAAAACATGTGCGCAACAGGATGGCCGTTTATAGCCATGAATAGGAACGCTCATGTTTACAAATAGTGATCTCCATCGCGTATCAGCCTATTGGACGCTGTCGTGGCACGCTACTTGCGCTTGGCTGGCGTCGCTGGGTCGCGGTGATAGAGCCAGACAAAGGAAAACACGGCAAATCCCACCATGACCGAGCTGGCGCCCGTATAGTACGGATAGGCGACGGAGAGGAAACGCGGAAACTCGTCATGACGGAACGGGCGCACAGGTACTTCACGCGCATCATCGATCCAGCTGTAGCCAGGGCGGTTGTAGCGCACACGGAATGTGAACACGCCAAAGGTATCTGGCAGCTGGAAAGTCGTGCTGAACACGGACGAGGTGGCATCCTTGCGCGGTGCCTCCTGGGAGAGTGTGGTGCGAACATATGGGTCGAGCATGATTACCTCCAGCTGTACGTCGTCCGCATTGTATGGTTTCCAGTCTTGGCCATCAAACTCGGCGATTTCAATGCTGAAGGTCTAGCGATGCCCCCCCCCCGATGAACGCGTGAGATGATGCTGTGTCTCTACTAATGTTACCATATCACTGTCACCGCAAGCATAGCCTTACCACATTGTCCTTGACGCGATAGCCACCATCACGCTTCACCGTGGCCGCATCAGCCCTCTCATGGTGGGTGCCGATAACGCGCAGCACACCGGCCTCTTGGAGCGTCCACTTGGCAATACGCTCGGCAAACTCCTTATTGCCACTTTGCGGGAACCTGAACCCGTACACCCGGTCAGCGTCATCGTATGACTGTATGCCACCGTCAACCTACTCTTTGGTCGACTTGTCCGCACCGTACTTGACTGGCGTGGCAAAATATCTGTATGCGTACGCGTGCAGGACTGTTAGCCGCCAGTGCCATGGTCGAATAACCGCCAAATAGGTTGTAGCTGCCAGACATCTGCCACCTACTTGTCCGAAAAGAGTGCGCGCGATCCGGAGAAGGTGACACGCGCATTGTTGCGCGCCTGGAACACGCTCACCAGGCCGAGTTCGTGACCCGTGGCCGCCGGTTCCTCGTCAACCACCTGGCTGTCGACCGTCTCGGCCGAGTAAGCAGTCGGTCCGGCCGACAGGACACGCGAAAGCATCGGGTTTGCCGATGAGACATGACCAATACCCTGGTACAGCACTGGTGCCGCTGTCGGTTCACCGCCAAACAGATGTGCCAGGCTAGCTGGCTTGGTGGCGCGCTCGGTCGTTGCCAGCACCGTGTGGCGGCCCGTGTCCAGCGTGTGCTCAAAGCCAAAGTGGTCAATGACATGCGAGCCGCGCTCCTCAAAGAATACGCCAAACTGGGTGGCAAAGTTGCGCACCGACTCGGGCAGCGTTGAGCCCGCAGCCAGCAACACGTTGCCGCCTTCGTTGACAAAGTTGATCAACCGATGGGCGTTAAGCTCGGTCGGCAGCTCTACAGGCCGGCAAGTCAGCCGCATGAGCATGCAAACAAGCGTTGCAAGCATACATACTCTTAGCCTGGTCGGCAAACAGCAGCACATGGTCGAACCGACGCTTGCCAAGATCTATCAAGCGTAGACGGTCCGCGTTGGCTCGGGGCGTCTCATAGGTAAGCGTGAAGCCGCGATCTAGTCACCGGCGCAGTCCAAACACCGTCATCCGCGTCGCGTCAGCACACTAATACTGCAATCGCTTGCTGGCGCAGCTGCTGCCGCCCTACTTGCCTTGCAGTCCGCCAAAGAATTGAGAAAACTCGCTGTGCTCGTTGGCTTCGTTGAGCAGCACCAGCACATTGGAGCCAGACGCTGACTTTGCTGCGGCCTGGCTGGCACAGATGAGCGCCAGCGACGCAATAAGCAGCCGCTTCAGGGTAAACAGCCGCAGCATTCTGGAAAGGAAGTGGTGGTGGGCGGAAAGTGGACAGTAGAGATGGCGCTATTGGGCGGCCAGTGCGGACAAGTGCCCTGTTCTGTACGCGTCGACATTGCGCGCAGGCTGTGCTGGATGGCGCTCATTGGCTGCCGCCTGCCATCCACCACCATCCCTCCATCACCATCATCACCACTCCATCCACGCTACCATGATGCAACGAGGCCAGCGGAAGCAGCAGGACATGGCCCAGACATTCGTATTAAATCGGGTGCAGTGCGCGCCTACACGCCCGGAAATGTACAACTGGCGAAGCGCCGCCCGGTTTTGGCGCGCGACGAGAAGAGCATAGCAGTGTGAGTGTGCGTCACCCGCCGGGGGCGGGCGGTGACAACGGCAGTGGTAGCAGCGACCATGTCGGTGTGGTTTTCGCGCGCGCATCCGCGACCGCCGGTGCGCGGCTGTAGCCAGCGCATGGCGGGAAGAAGGGATCTGGTCCAGCGTAGGAGAAGGGAGACGGGAGATGGAGGAAAGATAAGAAAACGGACAAATAACGTATATATGGCAGACGGAGATGGCCCCATCGGCAGAAGCAAGCGCACCGGCAAGCCCAGAAGTGTTGTTGTCGTCGTTGATGGAGGCCAGGCCAATAGTGGATACGGCGATCGTGTAGGCGTGCGTGCACAGACGTACGCAAGTGTACGCCTTGCTACTCGTTCAGAAAATGCAGTAGCGGTGTAATGCCGGCCGGCGAGCAAGCCTTCCTCAGGAATTCATGCTACACGATGGGAAGCGTGGGGTGAGCGAATGCCGATATGCGCGACAGCAAGGACGATGATGGCATACGTACCTGTAGCAGCTCGGCGGCTGTCGCTCGGCTCTTTACGTCTACGCACAGACACTCGGCCAAGAAGGCCTTGAGCTCGCGGCTGAGCGTCTCGGGCCTCTTCAGCGTGGGTGTGCCGTTGGTGGCAATCAGATAAAGCGCCTTGAGCGGCTCCTCATCCAGGTAGGGCGGCTCCTTTTCAATCATCTCAATCGCCATAATACCCAGCGACCAGATGTCCACCTTGGCGCCATACTCCTTCTGCTTGACCACCTCGGGCGCCATCCAGTACGGCGTGCCGACCATGGTGGCACGCTTGTTGTGTCGCTCTGTCAGCTTGGCGCAGAAGCCAAAGTCGGCTGCAGGATGGGCATGACGAGCGGTTAGCATGGCGCAAGCGACAGAAACTGCTTATTCACGCGCGTGTACGTACTAATCTTCACCTGGCCAGTGGCATCTAGGAGCACGTTGTCGCTCTTGATATCACGATGGATAATGTTGCGATCGTGCAGATGCAGCAGACCCCGGGTCGTCTACCAGCAGGAACCGGCCACACGCAGCGTGCCAAAGTGGATTGCAGACAATGTATCAGCGCCATGCCCCATTCGGACTACCAGCGACGTCCACCTACCTCCAGACAGATGCACGCAATCTGCTCCTCCGTCATGGTGTTTTGGTCAATCACGTCCGTCAGCGGACCGCCCTCCATATAGTCCATGATGACCCAGAGTTCGTTGCTGCGAACCAGGTAGCTATCCAGATAATTAACAATGTTGGGATGCTGCGACTCCTTCATCACCAGAATCTCGTTGACAATCAGCTCCTTGCGTGACTGCTGGCTGAGATCCATCTGCTTGATGGCCACCTTCATGTTGTTGTTGGTCGTACGTGCAACGTACACGGAGCCAGAGGCACTGCGCGAGAGGAGCCATCGGTGAGCGTGTGGCGCCAATAGGTCATCATCAAGGGCACCTACCCTTGGCCAACCTTCTTGATCTTGCTGTAAAGCAGGGTCGGATCACCCTTGGACACCACAGAGCCTGTGGTTGATCATGCGTGGACCAAGTAGGTAAGGTGCAGTCAGCACATGGGCCTGGTGGTGGCCAAATGGTTGGCACCCGGTACTTACGAAGCTTCTGCATGATCTCCGCCTCTGTCATGGTGGATATCCGCTTCTCTTCCTTCTTCTTGGCAGCGGCGGCAGCATTGCCACCCATGCCACCGTTTGGCTGGTTAGCCGTCAGCTTTTCCAGTGCCATATTCTGCGAGGTCTTTGGCTAAACAGATCACAGTTCCGGCAGGGTGAGCAACGGAGACGTGCAAGTCGAGAAAGCGTGTGCGCCATCTTCAGCGCCTGCGATATAATCGCCGCGTGAAACCTACCTGACTAGACGGCGGCGACTGACTGGCGGGCGGCGTGGGCTGTACCTTGGATGACTAGCATACGATGCGCGTGCACCGACGTCGGTTAAGCAAAGCACACGCTAGACATTCGCATAACACAGTACACCTACACCATGGCCCAGATCGGTGGCGATACCATGCAGGCTGGACATCCGCTTTGGAATCTCCGGGAGAACCGGCTTTCCGCTATAGGGCTGGTTCGGGCCCAAGCCCGTGGGCATGTTGGATGACGGTGCGGCAGGTGGACGCGGTGCGCCATTGCCGTTGCCGTTGGCCCACTGGCCGCGCGGTTCAATCATCATGCCGTCGTACTCGTCGTCGCGTTGTCTTTGTTCCGTGTAAAACTCGAGCACATCAAGCACCGCCTGCGGGTTCTTTGTGTAGTCCTCCTTGGTGATGGCCGATGCCGAAAGCAGCTTGGACCATTGCTCGGGCAAACCCTATTGCCAGGCACACATTGAAGCAGCCAAATTAGCCGCCGAAGCAGGCGCTGCCCTCCTACCCGCCCACCACGCACCGTAAACATGCCACTGTCAGGGTTAAAGCCAACGTGGACCTTGTGCACAAAGTTGGTCGGGTTCGACACACCCATTAGGGGAGAGCGCTAATCGCTCGGCGTTAGCAATGTGATGTGACGGCAGACGGCAGCGCACGGACACGCCGGCTGGCTGCCCGCACAAGCTTATGCGCGTGTAGGTCGCTACCTGGTAGATCTCATCCATCCACGAGTAAAGTTCCTCGTCATTTTTACACGAGATGTAGTAGTTCTTGTCCTTGGTGATCAACTCGAAGCAATACGGTTTCATGTCGGTGCGAGAGACGGCGTTCACCTCACGCAAAAAGATCAGCGCTGTTGCATTTGTCGCAGTCTAACGTCAAAAACGGCAGTCGTTAGCATACGCTGTGGCGGGCGAGAATGCGACCAGCATGCATCTACCGCCATGTCGCCAGCCACCTCGCAAACCGACGGTGCATTAACGCACGCCGTCGCATGCATCGCCTTGATAGCGATGATGATGATGGTGGGGTGGTGGCAACCGTAGCGGCTACTTGTGCTCAAGCACGCTTTCATGCGTGCGTGCGTGCAGGAGCGCAAGACTTACCTCGTTTCGATGAAAGGTGAGCGTCTGCTCACGCAGTACCAGCCATCTCTTGGACCAGATCCAGGCCCGCAGCCCATCCTCCTTTACCGACACATTGCCTTTTTTAACGATAAATGCAGACATGGCTGCTGCGAATGGGCCAGAGAAATGCACAGATGAAAGGCAGCGGTGCGGCGATAGCGGACCGCGATGAAGTGCAGCAGGCGAGCGCAGAACGGTGGCACAACAGAGACAACCGGAGCAGCCGTCGTGGTGGTAGGCGTGCCCGAGATGAGCAGCAGAGCGGAAGCGTCGATGGGTAAGCACAGGTTAGATGGCGGCGAGATAATGGTAAAGGACAGAGGTGGGTGTATACGTAAAAGGGAGCCACACGCAGCCAGTTTTCGCAAAGCTGCGCCAGCAAGAGGCGGCTCACGCGCAGTAAACGCGACGCAGGCGAAACCAGCATTTGTCCTCCCCACTGCGACCGCCGCCATGGCCGGTAAGCATGGTCGCCTACGCGGTAGTGGCACGTGGGCGCGGCAATATGCTCGCAACCTGCGTCCAACTGACAAGGACCGTGTGCGCGTGTGTGCGTGTGGTGGGTGTATGCGCGCATAGTGAAGGCACGCTTCTGCGCCACAGCACTCACCTGCTTTGGGCTGCCTGGGCAGCGACTTTATGTATGGCCGGCTAGAAAAGGCCGGCACGACAGGCAGAGGCGGATATTATGTGACGGGACGATAGCACAACACACACACAGAGAGAGAGAGAGATAGAGAGGCAAGGGCGCACACGGCAGAGACGATGCGACCGTCCTAAAAGGACCAGGTGGGCTGTCGGAGCACGCGTGGTAGAGATGGACCAACACCGGGTCAAGATGAGGTGGCAGTCGCGAGACAGAACAGGCGGACAAGCGCAGGAGAAGCAGGTGCTTGGAAGGCAAAAAGGACGAAAGGCCAGCAGGCGAGTGCGAAAGGGAGAGGGAGAGAAGGCGGTTCGCGTGGGCAGGCCAACGGAGAAAGGACGTTGCTATCAGCTGCCGTCGACTGGCGTGGCGTGGATGGATCGAGCGCACACCGCCGTGATGGATATGGACATCATCATCGCAGAACGAAAACAGACCGCCCAATTAGTGGTGCACCGCAGCTCAGCATGGCTGATTGGCCGGGGGCGGCAGCGAACATGACACGCAAGCGCAGGCTGGTGATGGGTCAAGGGCATGGCACACGTCGTCGCAGCGTCTCTGCAGGAGAGGATCACCGCCTACTGCGTCTAGGCGGCCCACGCGGGCCAACGTGTGAGCAGAGTGGCAGTGTGTGATGTGATGGTGGAGGGACCGGCCATCTCGGCATTTGGCCGCCATGCGTCCACATGCGCCACCACGCGAACGGGTATTCATGTCGACGATCCAGCCCGCTGGTCCGCCCGCCCGCCGAATGATCGTCGCTGGATGTGGCTGCGCCGTCGCCAAGAAAGGATCCTCACGGCAGAATGACACCATGCTGCCTGTCAACCTGTCTGTCAACCGAGCTCTTCTGCTCATACCCCACACACATTGGATGCACCAGCAGACGCATGTGGATGCGAACTGTCGCAAAATACATCATCAAACAGGCGCTTGCATAAAAATACGTATGACTGGCCATTCGTCCTGCGAAAGAGGACAGCCAAAGAGAAGGACAGTGAGGAGGACAAGGTGCACGCGCAGCAGACGACACCTGTACCGCCAGGCACGTCGTCTCGGCGCAGGCCGCCGGCGATGGCAAGGATCCGCGTCAAGCGGTCGGCAGCAACGGTGCAAACAGATGGGGCCAGACGGCGTCGCGCACCCGTGGCCGATCAGAGAAAGTAGGGCGTGCCGCTGGTGCGTGCAGGCACGGTGCGCTGCGAATCGGGCACGGCCGTAAAGATCTTGAAACTGCTTTCGTCCACCTGCAGCGTCTCGTCAATCTGCATGATGCTGGCCACATTACCACAGCGGTAGCAGTAGTTGGGCGCCGACCACACCGTGACCAGATTCTCATCGGGGAACATAAACTTGTAGCCCTCCTGCACCAGCTGATGCGCACGTGCAATTAGTGTCAGGTCATTCACTTGGTTGAACTGGACACGGGACGCATGGTGCATGCGAATGACGCAGCGTTAGTCACGTACGGTCCACCGATTCAAAGTTGCATAAGCGCCAACATACCTCGTTGGTGACCTTGGCGCCAAACAGCCAGCCAGCACCACGTGGACTCACAGCCCAAGCTTCAATCTCCTCCGGATCCGACCACATCAAGTCTAGGGAGCAGCACGTCAGGGTCATCTTTTACCGTCCGCCGGCAGAGTATAGGTGCTTACCGCAGAAGGAACCTTCATGCGGAATCTCCTGGCACCGGTGAATGGTGCGAATCTGATCTAGCGTGCGGATGTCGGGCGAAAGACCACCGTGTACGCACAGAATACGGCCGTCTACAATCTAGCGCGCGGCAGTGGGGCCAGGTCAGCGGGCGTTAGCGCTAAACACCCGGTACATGGGCTCTTTTGAGGCGCCAATGACGTACCGCAGCCAGCGTAAGATAGTCAAACACCTGACAGCAGTACTTCCATACGTTCGCGTTGCCGTATTTCGTCTGGCACTCGTCTACTAGCGCGTCAGCAACACGGATGGACAGCAGCGTCGCAGCCAGCATACAGCATACCATAAAAGCCGTACACCTGTGTAATCTGCCGGCTTTCGTGGTTGCCACGCAGCAGCGTAATTTTGTCGGGATATCTGTGGTTCGCGACAACGCGCACGCGCATGCACGATAAGCATACAGCGCTGCAAGCATGCGCCGACAATCGTCGGCTTTTGCCCAAGACCGCACCTGGCCTTTAGCACCATCAGCATGGTGAACGTTTCCAGACTGTAGTAGCCGCGGTCGACAAAGTCCCCCTATACAGCACGTCAACGTTCGTCAGTCGATGCTATTGCTACCGTCGCCATCGCCAGTCTGGCGTGCTAGACACTCACCATGAAAATGTAATTGGTGTCGGGCACATCGCCACCCACGCGGAACAGCTCGAGCAGATCGTAGAACTGGCCGTGGATGTCACCGCATACCGTCACCGGCGAACGCACCGGCTGGACGTTTGACTCTTCCATCAGCAGCTCCTTGACCTAAATCGCGCCTGTCAGACCACTGGACCACGCAACGCACGCTGTATGCAGTCTGATCACCCCCAGCGCCCACCTTCTCGCATAGCTTCTTAATGTCCGGTTCAGGGAGGTACTGGCAGTTGCGAATTGTCTCGAGCCACTGATCAGGATCGCCCATCGTGCTGGCCGGGAGTGACGGGTGGTGTCAGGACGCATCTGGTGTCATGGCCAGGCCGCGGCCGCCTTGCCACTGCCATCGTCCCATCGCAAGCGCCATTTACCTGGGTAGGCAGACTATCGGGCCACGCGTGGGGCTGCGGAAGGTCGAAGCTGAGGCGGATGGCGCGGTAGGGAGCAGGCGGCGACCGAGGCGGAGTGTAGTCGACTGGCTCCTCAGCGAGGTGGCAGCAAAGAGAGAGAGAGAGAGAGAGAGAGCAGAAGCAGCAGCCGGGGACGGCAGGCAGCAGTCGTTGCGGGCGGTAGTGTGTGGACAGGTGCGAATGGAGGTTAGAGTGCGATCAAGTGCTGGTGACGATGTGGTCTGCAAGTGTATTCGCAGAAAGAGAAAGCGGCGATGGCACGGAGGCAGCACCACAGCCATCGCATCATGCCAACAAGCGCGCACACTAGGCAACAGAAGCAGTCTACATTGTTCGACAACGGCACAGCGCAGCGCCACAGTTTAGTCCTGACGGTCAGCTTGTTGCTGCTGCTGCTGCTGCTGGAAGCGATCCTGCATGCCATGGCTGCTAAAGTCTTGTCGCCACAATACCTCCTGAACATAGGCGGCGCCGGCCACATGGCAGTTGCGCGAGCAGGTAAACAGCGCGAGCGTGCCCCAGTCGAGCGACTCGGCAGCGGCATGGTCAATGTGGAGATAGTTTAGCAGCTGCGGCATAATCTACGTTGATCAAACGCTCGCGTAAGCCAGCTGGCCGGCCGACTGCAGCCTACACAATCCCCCTTACCTGAAACTCAAATGTTCGCGCTGCGCCACAGTGCTCACATGCCTTGATGTCACCAGACTCGGGACGACCAATGTCGCTTACCCACAGCGGCTCGGCAATTTCCTGTGCATACTCTACGCGTGCATAGCTGCCGACAGCCGCTATGGTTGTCAGCACGAGCCGAAGCTGTGCTAGACCATATTGCTCACCGAAGAACCTGCTGCGGATAGCGAGACACGCGGCGCTGGAAGGCCAGGAACGCATCGTCCACCGACACTTCCGAGTCCTCATCGTCCTCGGGCGGTGCATTCTCTGGTGCCTTTTCATCTGCCAATAAGCACGTACCAGGTCGCAGCATTAGCATCAATCGATGATCTGGCACGCTTCCACCACGGTCATCACCTTGCTGCACGCGACTGGCCAAGTCAGCGGGCTCCAGCACTGCCGTATCATCTCCGGCACCCTCGGGTTCAGATACAATTTCATACTCGCCAAATAGATACTTTAGGCTGGACTGCGACAGCGACAACGGTGCATCGTCGTGTGATGCACCGGCAGCACAGTGTTCCCGGTGGCCGCCCACCGTCCAGTCGTGGATTTGATGCACGCGCGAGCAGTAGGCAATGTTGTGACAGCGTGAGCATTGCTTGGTGCCACGCAGACCGCAAACAGCACACATGGTGGCTGCAGACAAGTGCCGTCAGCTTACTACGCTGCAAGACGCTGGCCGGCTGTGGTCCGCATTGCCACTCGGGCGCTTACCATGCTTGCAGGACAACTGCCACTCGGGCGTGTCGTCCTCCTTCTCGTTCTCGCTACCGCTATCCTCATTCTCCGGCGAAGCTGCCTTGGCCTGATCGGCCGCCTCTTCGTTCAGCACATAGTAGTCGTTATCGCGCGGCAGCTGGCTGCGAAACACGCGGAAGCTATCGCGCCACGAGCGAAAGTGGCAGGTACCCTTGCGACAGCAAAAGACATACACCGTGCGGTGGAACGCCTCGGCCGGCTCATCCTCTGGTGCGTACAGCTGTACACATTGTCCCGCCGCTAGGGTCAGCTCGCTGCGTTGATGGCGCCATGGCCAGCATCGCTAGCGTGCTACTTGCCTGCAGCAGCAGCACCAGCGGATCGCTGCACACGCCGCACAGCGCCTTCTCGGCGCCCAGTGGGCGTGTAGGATTCAGCCAAACCTAAACGGACGCCGGTGAGTCAGGACGGCGCGTGCACTGCCAGAGCCCGTCCGATACCTACAGGCTTGCCGCCAATCTTTGACGGAAATGCTTCAGAGCAAAACACCTCAGCACGTTCCTCGTCGTCCACGCGTTCGGCGAATCCAAGCTGCACCGGCGTCGTCTCAGCCTGGTCACCAGCAAAGTCATGGTCGTCTTCGTCGTCGGACACGCTGTTCCGGCGTGGTCGGTCGCTCGAGGACGACGACATGGCCTGCAGTGCTGGAATTCAAACGCGCACACGTGCAGCAGCGAGGAGAATGTCGCCTACAGCGACAGTGTATTCGTGGGAGATTGAAGGACGGCGGCGATGCCAGCGGTAGGAAATATGGACAGCGTTGACTTTTTTCTTTTTTGTATGGGGCGTCATCCCGCCCATCATCAATGCCCGTTTCACGACTGGAAAGCTGGGCCGCTATTTGATCGCACACTGTCGGATACTGGTCATGAGCGGGCAGAATTATAATGCAGGTCTTTGTTCGGGGTGTAACAGACGGGTGCATATTGACGCAAAAAAGCACTAGGGCCCCCTGTAAACAGCGGCCATGAATAACAGTATAGAATGGGTAAAAGGGTACACATAGGGTCGCGTGCGTAGGCCAGCCCGCACATGCCGGTACATGCTTAGATGAGTGTCTTGGCCGCCTTGGCCGCTAGCTTGGCCATCTCGTGGATCACCATGCCGTTGCATTTGATAAAGCCGTGGTAGGTATAGGTTAGGTTATGCTTTTGGCACAGCTCCAGCACAAACGGCTGAATGCTGCGCAGCTTGTGGCGCGCCACCTGAGGGAAGATGTGGTGCAGCGCTTGGAACTGAAGGCCGCCGTGGAACCAGTCGAGCCACCACGGGCAGTCCACGTCCATGGTGGTACGCAGCTGGCGCACCGCAAAGCATTCGTCTTCAGGACCGTCGTCGGTAGACATGCCAAAGTGCGACAGTGTGATCTGCACGTGCAGAATGCTGGTGCCGATGAACGAAATCAGGACGTGCAGCAGACGCGTGTTGAGGTCCGGCAACGCGTAGAGAAAGGCGCTGTACCAGATCCAGTAGAAGGTCTGCAGCGCGATTTCGGTGCGACGCATGTAGACATCCTCGTCAAACGCCAGATGCAGCCAGCCCTGCACAAAGAGGTTGAACCGGCCAAAGGCGAGGATCGGATAGTAGAGCCAGTGCTGCACCATGGAAAACGCCTTCCATAGTCGATTCCATTCAAGCTGCTTCTTGTGGTAGCTCGAAAAGATCGAGTCAAAGAAGCGCTCGCTCAGTGCAAAGAACGGCACCAGCTGGATATCCGGATCGTGCTCGGGATGGTTGGTGATGATGTGATGCACGTTGTGCGACTTTTTCCACCAGCCAATGCTCAGTCCGCCCATACCGTCAGCGAGCAGAGCGCCAATAACGTGGTCCACGCTTCGACGATGGGTGATGCTGTTGTGACCGGCATCATGCACGATGAACGAGGCCTGGTGCCAAAACATGGCGAGAAGAATGGCGCTCGGCAGCCAAGCCTGTGCAAACGGCTGCGCCACTCCAAGATAGATGGCCGACACAAAGAAGCAGCATTGTCGAAATGCCTCCCACACGTACGACGAGTAGTTGGTAGTGTAGTAGCCCTCGGTACGGAGACGGTCGTCCAGCAGACGAAAATCGCGAGCGATGGCGGCGTGGTCCAGCTTCGCCTCAGTAGGCGGGGTCTCACTGCCCGATTTAGCACCAGCACGTTGTGTTAGTCCATTGGCGGCGGTGACGGCCGCGGAAGGCGGAAGCAGATGAGGAGCACATGCTTTGGCTAGGGTGCCGACGCGAAAACGTGGCACTAGGCGGTGGATCGTGTCGACCGGATGCAGCAGACGCATCACATCGGTGGCGTCCTTGCCCAGCAGACGGTCAACGGCCAGTTCACCGCCAGGATGATGGCGAATCCAGCGGGTCATATCGTAGACGCCATTTTCAAACAGCACCAGCTTTCGGCCGGCGTTGATCTGCTGGTCGAGCTCTTCACGTGTCCAGATGCGATCCCGCCGGTTTGGACGGGTGGCCAGCTCGGTGTCTGTGAACGGTGGCATGCTGCACTTATGCGGAAAGCTTGGCGACTTGATGCAAAGAGTACGGTGGCGGCACTGGTCTTCGTAGCGGATGCGTTGACGGGATCGTAGCAAGAGAAGAAGAGACGGCGGTGGCTGTGCGGTGGCTGGTGCAAGGCGTGCTGTGGAAATTCACGTCCTTGGTTAATATCTGGCTGACACGGCAGGAGCACGAGTTGGACGCGTGCACGATGTGAACTCACCTGCAGAGGGAAAGGGCAAGGGCGGCTGGCTAGTTGGCTGCGTGGCGTATGTGCAGGTCCGTCACCTTGATCTTATACACGGCACTGCTCGCTCACGTTATGCGTGTAGAGGAGGCACGCGTCTTGGTAGGCTGGCGTCTCAGCGCTTAGCGGGCGTACAAAGCCTTTCGCCTCCGCCGAAAGGGGACGAAAGAAGAGGGTCGCGGGGCGCTGATCCAATAGGCCTCTCAGCTGAGACGTGTCGCCGCTGCTGCTGCATCGTATGACCGCTAGGAATCATGCGCGGGTCCAAATCGGCTAGGCTTGCAGCTGGGAGCACAAGGAAACACAGCATCATGGCAGCTGGTGTCTACGGCACAGTGTCGCGGGTTTGGGCCTATTCGACGCCGCGGCTGCCTTGCGATTTCTTGGCAGCCATGTGTGTTTAAATCCAGCACGCGTACCCACGCCCACGCTTATCTACCCAGACATGAATAGCGCAGGGACACGCGCCATACTGCCAGGTTCAGCACGGCGCGCCTGCGATAAAGGGCGTTGCCGCTTAGGGAGCCGCTGCGTTCTCGTGACACGAACTAGTGGCAAAGATAGACCGCAGCCAACCAGAAGCCACAGCGATATCACGTCTTCCATACTCATGCTTCCAACTTCCACTGTCCTACGCGTCCACACGGTGAGGCTTCATGCGGCATGTGACGCAGCCAATTTGGGCAATACCGCCGCGTCTGTGCCTGTATCGGCATCTAGCGGACTCTGATGCCTGCACATTCCCATACATATAGGCCAGCGTTTACGCCGCAAAGGCAAATGATTGCGCCAACGGTAATGCAAATCCGACTCGCATCAATGCCAATGCAGTCGTCAAAGTCACGCGCGCACTTCATTGATTATCATCGTCATCCCCAAACACCACCTTGCTACCCTCAAATGGCACGGCCGCCATGGGACCACGCACCGGCGCAGGCGGTGCTAGCGATGGCGTGTCACCCATACGGCGCTTCTTTCGTCGGCTGACCCGGCCATCATCGGCAGCGTCTGCCTCGGTTTGGCTGTGACTAGGCATGTGCCTATGCTTGTGACCATCATCGTCGCCGTCGCCACCATCGTTGCCGTTGCTGTCTTGCTGGCGCTTGTTGAGACCCTTGGGATCATGGACCCATGGGGCTCCACGTCGCACTGCCTCGGCAGAGCCGTACTCTACGCGCAGCCGCCGGCCCTCCAAATAATGGCTCTGTGGAGACTCGACGGCCGCCTTGGCACCCTCGAGTTCCTTGTAATCAACATAGGCAAATCTACATCGTGCATATTCATGCATGCGTCCATGCATAAGCGACAATGTTACCAAAGGCCCATGTCCTGTGCTTACCCTTTGCATTTTCCGGTATCTTCAAACGTCATCAAGCGCACTTTGCGGATTTTCCCAAACGGAGCAAACACCTTTTGAACATCAATCTTGGTCGCCTCAAATGGCAGATTACCGACAAACAGGGTAACGGCCGGCGTGTTGTTCTGACGCTGGCGCTGGTTGCCACGCAGCATAGCCGGCTTGCCACTCTCATCGGCAGTGCTGGCTTCCTTGACCGGCGTCAGCTTGGTGAAATCGTGCGCGTCCTTGATGAGCACCTTTCGCCCGCCCATCAGCTTTTCACTCAATGCCACGGCAGCCTTGGTCTCTTCAGCAGTGCCAAAGTCAACATAGGCAAATCTACGTCCAAGGTTGCACCGTTATTAGCACAAGCAAATGCATGATAGTGTCTAATAGCTATTCCCCTACCCGCGGTTGGTGT
Organism: Thamnocephalis sphaerospora; assembly: GCA_003614735.1. Lineage (NCBI taxonomy): Eukaryota > Fungi > Zoopagomycota > Zoopagomycetes > Zoopagales > Sigmoideomycetaceae > Thamnocephalis > Thamnocephalis sphaerospora. Next base: position 6,536 of record KZ992563.1, on the reverse strand, counting down.
TTGGCCCCGACATGGGCATATGAATACGCGTTGCCTTGCCGCAGCTGGCAAAAAACTCTTGCAGCGTCTTTTTGGTCGTGGCATAGGTTAGATTGCCGATCCACACGCCATGTTCCGAGCGCTTTGGTTTGGCAGGCGCCGCTGCCGCTGCCGCCGCTGCCTCTCCCTTAGCCTGCGCCTTTTCTAGCGCCTCTTCCTTTTTCTTTTGCCGACGCTGCTTGCGCGACAAGGGTGCCTCTGCGCCTAAATCTACGGCAAGCAAGGCGCTGTTTTTGCCGGATGTGCGCTTCTTGCTGCCCGTCTCTTCTTCGTCTTCACTACTGCTGCTACTGCTATCGCTGTCGCTATCCTTATCCGCCTCCACCCGCTTCCGCTTCTTCTTCTGCTTTTCCGCCGCCTTTGCGGCTTTGGCAGACGGCTTATCCTCCTGCACAACTTCCGGGTCGGCATCTGCTACACTTTTGACGACTGGCGTGTCCACGTCCATGGCCACAGCTGCCGTCTCGCCCTTCTCGCTGTCCTTCTGAGCCCGCTTCTTGGCCTTCTTCTCGCTCTTGTCCTTGGCCATGTTCGATCGACCAGAGAGCACCTGCGTGCGTAATGGTTAGGGCGGGAATAGGTTAGAGTGCAAAAAAAAGAAAAAGAAACTAGATCAGCGCCGACCGATTTGTGCCAAACAACAACAACAACACATGCGACGATTGTTGTCCTTATTCTCTCTGGTCGATCCATCGTCATCGAGTGCTCATGTCGCCACTACGACGATTGCGGAGCCTGTTTGGCAGCGCAAAGAAGGAGCGCGCAACCAAGACGCCGTATGACCGTCAAGGAAGTGGCAGTGCCAAGGGCAAAGAGGTATGCTATGTTTGCAGCATACCGGTGGACCTGTGGCTCATGACCTTGCGTTCTACCACGGTAGGCAGCTGAAAGCATCAACGCCGACGATGGCATTACCGCCGACTTTTGGCGTCTAGCGCAGGCCCAGCAGACGCGTAGCGGAACAAGCACACCGCGTGTGCATGCCGATGTAAGTGCGGCTGATGAGCGACTAGCACGTTGGCAGGCGGCGACTCAAACGCGTTTGTGATGCTGGGCTGTCCCAGTCTGACACAGAGATGGGCCGTGCTGGAGCTGCTGGCCGTGTTAGCCCGAAACGCGTTTATGACCTGGACCAGGACACTCACCTGGATAGTGCGCCATTGAATGTGGACGCATTTGATACACCAAACAGCAGTCGCGTCACTTCGGCGGATATAGCTGATGCACGACTGGATGGAGGTGTGACCAATGGAGACCTGTTCTCTGCGCTGGAGCGGGCAGCACAGGCAGACCACCTGCTGGACGAGGACGACGCGGCATTGGCAATGCACTCCGTCCTGCCTTTCCGCGCCAGCCGTGCATCGCCCGCCCCGCACAGCACGGCAAGCTTGCGCAGCAGTCTCTTTAACGCGCCATCAGACGCGCCGCCAAACGCGATTCTCGCGTCATTCTTTGCGGAAAAAGGAGGCCAGGCGCTGAATGCGGTGGAGGTGGAGGGCTGCCTACGTCTTATGGAGAAGAGCGTTGGCGGTAGGTGGTCTATGCGAGCGCCTAGGCTGGCGTGCTACAGGCTTGAACTAATTCCTGCATACCCCAGGGTCGACGCCTAACCTGTTTGCCTACTCTACCAACCGGCTGAGCACTCCGGAGCGAGCACGTTCGCCAATGCGCCGTTTCACTCCAGCACGCAAGATGGCGGACAAGGTAAGCGTGCATTTGGAGCGCGCAAACTTGTATCTAGTACTTATGCGGCGTGTTTGCGATAGACACCTCTGTCTCGGACCGTTTCCTTTCCCGAGCACCCGATCGGCAGCAGCGTGGAGGGCACGACGACGCCAAAGCGACGCCGACACAACTACTTTGGTGCTGGCTATCGCATGGACAGCAATCCGTACTGTGGCTCGCCCAGATTTGAAGCTACGTTTGGTCGCAATTCGCTTTCCAGCATTGCAGCATTCTCCGCGCCAAAGCGTCCTCAGGACGGCGACGATGCTGCCGAGACCAGCAGCAACACAGACAAGCCAGAGACTGACATGTCCAGTGCACCAAGCAGTGTCACGGCCGAAGAGCTTGCGGGTAAGCCATCGGTTACAACGTTCATGACCTGTACTGTACCATTAACCATCGCTCAATATTAGACGCCGCACCACCAACTGCTAGCCTCACAGCTCAGGCTATGATGAGCATCATTGAAGACATGAAACCACCCGAGCAGGTAGGATGCAGCGCCATCAAACATACCCCGTACTCTCGGCCCATTGATTTTCCTTTATTAACGTGACTATAATGCACACTGCAGCCGGTGCCATTGGCAGTTACTCCCTACGATGTTGTCAGCCTGCCACCAAAGATGTCGCCGGCCGTTCGCCAGCATCGCGAGCGAACTGCGGCACAGGCACAACAAGTTGCCAAACCACCTTCGCCTGTTAAAAGCATGGATGCACGTGCATTCCTTGCCGAGACAGCGCCAGAGGTACTATTATGCGCTGGTAATTATTTGTCGTATAACCGCTAACATCAGCAATACTGGCCATGTATGGCTATAGGACGTGCAAAAGCGTCTGGGTCTAAAGACAAACAAGTCGGTCACGCCTGCTGCTGCCGACTCGACAGCGTCATCGGAAAAGACCGAGACTGCGGATGAAGCGTCCAAGCCCACTGCTACGCCATCTGCCTTTTCGTTTGCTAAGCCGTCGTCGCCACCATCAACGGCAACAGCCAACGCAGCGTAAGTGTGCGACCGACCTGTATTAGCTCAAGAACTGCAAGCTGATATGGTGTTGTTATAGGAGCAGCACGGCATTTGGAGCATCGCTGAGCAAATCTGCATCGAGCACGGCCGCGCTCGAAAAGTCGGCAGAGAACGCGATGGTGGGTTTAGCGCTGTTTCGCTCTACGCTCAACGCATAGCTCATTCCTTTCCTCCCACCCAGAAGCCAGCGTTGGGTGCTTTTGCTACAGCTTCGTCCACCGGCAGTCTGTCAGCACACACTATGGTATCGCAGCCATCGGGTGCATTTTCATTCGGTACTCACAAGCCAGAGGCGAAGAGCAGCGCTCGTGTGGCCGCCTGCCCCGCTTCTGCTCGTGCGACAGCGGCTCAGGTCAGTTGACGTGCGGTACGACGCGTCCGCTTATTGTACATCCAGCTCACTGCAATGGCGTGTACAGATTCCCGACGATGATTTGCCGTCATTTACATTTGCACCTGCAGACGCTAGTGCGACAGCATGTGCGGGTCCAGCCGTCGAACGTGCGCGTGCGGTCCAGACTGCACGCCTGCCGGTGTACCATTTTGGTGGCACGGAGACAATCGATACGACGCCAGCAGCCTCTGTGGATTTGCAGCAGGCTGCCGAGCGTGTCAGACAGGTGAGCATCTATGTGGACCACCTCGCATTCTTGCCAACTCATCTTGCCACTCTCGCAACGTACAGCTGCCTGAAGCAAAGCTTGTCGAGTTTACGTTTACAATGCCAACCATTCCTGGACAAACGCGAGATGCCGCGCAAAAGGCACAGCAGCTGCCTGAAGCGCGTCTGCCCAAGTATCTCTTTGGCAGTGCATAGCGTGGCGCAGTCGGCGATATACACGTATGCGTTGACGCCTATTTAGTAATGGTGTCCATAGTACATCATGTGTAATACATCACAGTGGCGGTTATGTGCTGTTGGCCGCGGTGAGCGACTGATACATCGCGGCTACTTCGCGCACACGCGAAAACTCCAAACAAAACGATTGCCACTCGATCCGATAATGTGCCAACTCTTCGTCACCCAAGTCCAGAGCACCCGTGTGTATCAGCGATTGGAGTAGCACACTTAGCTGTACGCCAGAATACTAAGAGTGTCAGTTAGGCAAAAGTTACTGAATCCAGGAGAGACTCACCAGACGTGCTTTACGCTCAGCTGCACTGGCATCTCGCGTGGTACTGCAGGTGGCCATCTGCGATGTCACATAGTCGGCAAGAAACTGAGCACCCAGCCGGCGGTTCTTGGCCAGCTGGTGGATAATCTCGGCCGTACGGAGTGTGAGGGGCGCATCAGCCAAAATATTCATATGACTATGCCACAGCAAAAAGGTCAGCCTACATGCCAAGTGCTAGCTTTGCGATGCGTGTTTCAGTGCGCCTACATGAGTCGTATGGTCATTGTATCTATTGAAGAGGTGCCTTCTGCGATATCCTCTGGCTCCTCTTCATTCTGCGCCAACAGTATGTCCAGCAGCATGACTGCTACACGCGAGTTATGTTCCATCAACAGCGTCCACTCCCGTACATCCAGCGTAATCTGCTCGAAAAGCTTTGTCGGCTCAACATCACGCACCAGCTGTTCTATACGCTGTCATACGTCAAGTCAGCCACCGACATCTTACTACCGTCTTCAATGCAGCGCTACCTGAACTTGCTGTGAGTGCATAGGTGTTTCGCTCGCTGTGCGCAGCAGCAGACCCAGCTCTGTCCCCATAGCATCTTCCCCTTCAACGGCATTCTCTGGCTCTTCCTTGGGTGACGCATTGTCGTCCGAGGATAGTGTAGCATTGGAATTGTCGGTTTTAGGTGTGCTTTGCATGGTTGCTTTGGTTTCCGCGGCTAACGCTGCTTGGACGTCCTCTTCACTGAGTCCAAACGTCGCCAGCATACTGTCGTCCCAAAGCGGTACATGCACATACCAGGACGGCGCCACCCACACTGGCTATAGGTTGTCGTGATTCAACAGGCAGTGTGCCAGGAGTTAAACGCGAGGCGTCAGTGATTGCGCTTACTGACACGCACCTTGGACGGATGCATGTTCATGAGCGGCGGAGGGTAGGCAAACAGGTTTAGCGGTGGCGGCGGCTCTGCTGTCCCCTGGTGCGTCACCGGTGTCTCCTCGCCACGCAGGCGTAACGCTGGGTCCTGTTTGCCGGTCTGCATGTTACGTAGTGAAAGAATGCAGAAGGGCGTGTGCGTGTGTGCGTGTGTGCGTGTGTGTGTGTGTGTTTGTGTGTTGAAAACTAGACGAGTGATCAAAGCACGCACGCGTTGTTAACCGCACGATTTATTGAGCAAACAGAAGGCGGCAGATGTTGGGACATTATCGTCAATGCTGGTGCGTGTAGATGTACTAGATGGCCGCCACCACCACCGTCTCTGCTTCGGCAACAGCAGGTGCCTGCATTTCCTCCTCTGATGCTACTGCCAGTTCAGACGCATCCTGCTTTGTATCGGCTACAGGCGCAGCATCTTCCTCTTGCTCTTTGTTCTCGTGCTCTGCCGGCTCATGGTCCGGCGCGTCGTTCTGTTCAGCACTGGCGCTAGCCTCTACCGTTACACTCTCCAGTGCCTCGACAGCAACAGCGACAGTCTCCTCTTCAACTGCCACCGCTTCCACCGATTCTACCGCGTCAGAGGTGGACACTATGGTCTCTTCAACTGCGACAGTCTCCTCGACCACCACCTTTTCCACCGACTCTGACGCGCCAGAGGTGGCATCTGCCACCGCGTCAACCACGACCGTCTCCTCGACCGTCTCTTCAACGGTGGTTGTAGTGGTGGCCGTTGCTGCCTTTTCGTTAGTGGCAACCTTCTTCTTGACAGCCGCGCCCTCCGCCTTGGCAGTGGTCTTCTTCACCGATGAAGCCGCTGCCGGCCTCTTGACCGCACTTCCGGCCGTCGCAGCCGTTTTGGCACTTGCTGTGCGAACGCTAGACGTGGAAGCCGTGCGCCTGGTCGTACCTGTGGCCGACGATGTGGCAGCGCTGGCTGGACGCGATCCGGTAGAGATGGTACGGCGCGATGTCGCAGAGGCCGCGGTAGACGTCGACGCGGTCCTGACGGTCGATGCCCTGGCTTTAGCCGAGCTAGCCGTGGTGCTGCCTGTGCTGCCACTTGCACTCGCCGTAGCACGCTTGGCCGCAAGCGATGACGCAGAAGCCGAAGAGCGCACTGTTGTCTTGGCCGCTGATACCTCAGCCGACGCCGCCTTGACTGGTTTCGCACTGGCTGACGTCGACTTGGCCGCGACTGCAGTGCGGGGCGTTGGTGATCCGCTGGTGGGGCTCGATCGCTTAGCAGTTGGGCGAGTAGTGCTACTAGCTGGTGCCGGACGGGTACTCGACCTGGCCGAGCTAGAAGGCGTGGTGCCAGCTGACGCGCCACGCGCCATGCGACTGGTTGTCGCTGCTGTCGCCGACGCTGTTGTCTTGGCGCGGACGGTCGCGGAAGCTGCACGACCCACTGAACCACCGCTTGCGGTCTTGGCGGTCGTCGTAGTCGCCGCAGTGGAGGACCGAGAGCGTGCCATGCCTGTGCTCGCCACGGTCGATTTGACCCGACTAGACGTCGCCGCGCTAGATGCACCGACACCAGCTCGCTTCACCGACGACTTGCCATCGGCCGCAGTGACCGAAGAGCGAACCGTGGACGGTTTCTTGACGCCCTTTGCCGCAGGTGCTTTGCCATTCTCCACCTTTTTCTTTTTGACTGGCTCAGTCACCGCCGCAGGCTCGACCACCGC
>KZ992562.1:0-31025 GCA_003614735.1 Thamnocephalis sphaerospora | reverse complement strand
CATTGCCTTAGCGTCTGATGTACCGGCAATGGGTCACGCGGCGTTCGTTCCCAAGCTAAGCGCCGAGACCAAAAAGGCTGTGACAGGTGAGCTTGCTGCGTCATACGCATGTACTTTGCGCTTTACTGACACTTGCCTACACTGCTAGTCGCCAAGGAGGGCGATCAGTTTGTGCTTGAAAACGTGTTTATTCGCGCAAAGTTTGACAAAGGTGGTCGTCTGGTCAGTCTGTTTGACAAAAACGAAGCGTACGTGCTCTATCAGCGTGGTGGTGGTGTGCATTTGATCTGGACCCTAATGTTGCTGCATCCTCGTGGCTATAGGCGAGAGATTGTCGCTAGCAATGCCAAGGGCAACCAGTTTGTCATTTACGAGGATCAGCCACTTTACTGGGATGGTATGCAATGTTTTGCAAGCGAATCACACAAATCGCGCTGCTGCTGGCTAACCGCTGCTGCGCTATCACACAAACACGCTACCGGTCGTGTACAGCCTGGGATGGTAGGTGCAACATGTACATCGTTACTAAATGTCTGCCGCTCACGCATTGTGCATAGTTGAAATCTACCATCTGGCCAAGGGCCGCGCAGTCTCCCCGGGCAGCGTCGAGGTTGTGGCAGCTTGCGTTGCACTGTTGCCCGTCAACCGTCTCACGCAGTGTAATCCGCGTTGTATGCCATATAGATTCACGAAAACGGACCGCTGCGTGTATCGCTCAAAGTCGAGTTTTCAATCAGCGCCACCAGTTGCGCCCGCCAGCTGATCGTGCTGACGGCCGTGTCACCGCGACTTGACTTTGAATGCGAGGTCGACTGGAACGAGAACCGCCAAATCTTGGTACGTTGTGGTGCATAGCCACTGCTGCCACCGCTAATGGCCAAGTGCTTGATCACACAGAAAGTTGAGTTTCCCGTGGACATTCACTCGGATCTGGTGGGTGTGGTAAGCCGCGATGCGCCGTGTACTCGGTATTTTAATCGCATCTGTATCAGGCGACCTACGAGACGCAGTTTGGATATGTCCAGCGGCCGACGCATTACAACACCACCTGGGATGCAGCCAAGTTTGAGGTGTGCGTCCACAAGTTTGCCGATCTCTCTGAGTTTGGCTACGGCGTTGCCATTCTCAACGACTCTAAATACGGTACGTGAGGCAGTGCTGTCCATTCAGCCGCCATCTGACGAGCGTGTATCGCGTGTGTACCATTAGGCTTCTCGACGCGTGCAAATGTCATGAGCCTGACGCTTCTCAAGGCGCCCAAAGGACCAGACGAACACTGCGACATTGGTATGTACATCACTGCACATACACGCCTCTTTGCCGTTGCTTACTGTTTTGCGACTGCATAGGCACCCATCGGTTCCGATATGCGGTCTACCCGCACGCTGGCACCTTCCATGAGTCGCGCGTTGTTCGTGAGGCGCATCAGTTCAACGTACCGCTCATCGCGCGGTAAGCGTACGGCGCATACCCAGCGTTCAATTTGATTCCACTGACACGCACACTGCTAGCACTCGTCCGCGTGCGACACTCGATGCGCTTGGTGTCAAGGCAAACATTCAAGTTCGCAGTCGTGGCAACGTCATTCTTGACACTGTTAAGCGTGCCGAAGATTCTAACCACCTCATCGTGCGTCTGTACGAGGCCCACGGTGGACAAGGTCGTGTCCAGATTCGATTGTAAGTTTATCTGCCCGACCTTGGGTGATGACCGCTAGCGCGCGTGGGTTCTGCTAACCTGGATCGCTTCTACAGCCATCTTCCGGTCACAAAGGTGCAGCGATGCAACATTCTGGAGGAAGACGGTGGCGTGGAGGTGCAAGCGGATGCCGCTACCGGCCACTATCCCTTGGTGCTTCGTCCGTTTGAAGTTGCATCGCTTAAGCTGACGGTTGGGTAGGTAGCCAGCTGACGTGGTCTGCTCGCAGTATGCTTATCCACGCGTTGGCATTTGTGGCAGATAGGTCTGGAGCATTGACTGCGTATGAGGACGGCTGGATTTTGCTGTAGTGGATAAAGTGCAGTTTGACGCGCTTTGCCAGTTTTCTGTCGTCGGCTAGAGGCGCCTCAGTGTGGTGTGCGTGTGTGTGTGTGTGCGTGTGTGCGTGTGTGTGTGAGTGTGGAATTTGAGCGGCAATTTGCTTTTTTCTTTTTTATTTTGTAGTACTGGCACGCCACCCGCCGCCTGCCTTTCGCCTCCTCCTCCTCGTCCGCCCCGCGCACGACTCGCCCACATCTCTTTCTTTTTTCACTCAAGTCGATCTACGCACGCCGCTGCGCATATACGCACGTCGGCCATTCGACGCAACGCACCATGGTTAGTATGGAATAGGCATTTAGCGGTCCACCGAAGCTGGGGGCAGGGCAGGACCGAGCAGAGCGAGCGCGTTGTAGACCACACAAAGTGCTGTCCGCCTGTAAACCGACGCGGAATTCACATTAAGAACACGCATACCGCATGCCGCTTGCGGCGAGATCGGAAAAGAGAGGCAGCGTGTGGCTGACCTGTTGCGACACGCACTTGTGCGTGGCAGCTGCTATTTCCTCTGCGCTACGTGCAACCAAAACGTGGTCTACACGCCCCTTGGCGGCTGCGTTCTGGCACCAGCTGCTATGTGCTGCCATGGGGCGCGTACACGATACTGCATTTTTGCACAGTGCTGACCGACAACGTCTGCGTACTCGCTTGCTGCCCATAGACTACGACGCACATTCTGTTTGAGACCGCCTCGGGCTACGCGCTCTTTGAGCGTGTGCAGTCTGAGGAGATTGGCCAGAAGCTGGATGAGGTGCAGGCGCGCATTCTCGATTTGGGCAAGTTCGGCAAGATGCTGAAGCTCAAGTCCTTTATGCCGTTCAAAAACGCCGTGCACGCGCTGGAGAACCAGAACGATGTCTCCGAGGGTGAGTACAATACAGCGCGAACATACTTATTGCGCAGACCGCTGATCCGCTGTCTTTGCGCGTCCAGGTGTGTGCAACGAGTCGCTCAAGGCATTCCTTGAGATGAACCTGCCCAAGTCGTCCAAGAAGGCCAAGGTGTGCCTCGGTGTGGACGAGAAGAACCTGGCGGGTTCCATCAAGCAGGAGCTGTCCATCGACTGCGCCTCGGACGAGCTGGTGCACGAGCTGGTGCGCGGCCTGCGCTTCCACTCGGAGAAGCTGCTGGCGCAGCTCAAGGAGGGCGATCTGGAGAAGGCGCAGCTCGGTCTTGGCCACAGCTACTCGCGTGCCAAGGTCAAGTTCAACGTGCACCGCTCCGACAACATGATCATCCAGGCTATCGCGCTCATTGATCAGCTGGACAAGGACATCAACACCTTCTCCATGCGCATTCGGTAAGTGTAGCCGGTTGGCACATGGATGCGTGTCGCGACCCGGTGTGGCGACATAACGTCTAGTCTCCGTACATCGCTCATACCAACTCGCGCTTTTGTTTGCTCTTCAAAGCGAGTGGTACGGCTGGCACTTCCCGGAGCTTGTCAAGATCGTCAACGACAACGGCCAGTATGCGCGCCTTGCCAAGCTGATCAAGAACAAGTCGCAGCTGACGGAGGAGCATCTGCCGGCCATGGAGGAGATTGTCGATCAGGATGCCGGCAAGGCCAAGCAGATCCTGGATGCGGCGCGCTCGTCGATGGGCACGGACATTTCGGAGATTGACATGATCAACATCCAGAGCTTCGCCGACCGTGTGATCTCGCTGACCGACTACCGCAAGCGCCTGCACGGCTACCTGCAGTCGCGCATGAACCAGGTGGCGCCTAACCTGGCCGCGCTCATTGGCGAGATGGTCGGCGCCCGCCTCATCTCGCACGCCGGTTCGCTCACCAACCTGTCCAAGTACCCGGCCTCGACGGTTCAGATCCTCGGTGCGGAGAAGGCGCTGTTCCGTGCGCTGAAGACGCGCGGCAACACGCCAAAGTACGGTCTGATCTACCACTCGTCGTTCATCGGCAAGGCTGGCCAGAAGAACAAGGGCCGCATCTCGCGCTTCCTTGCCAACAAGTGCTCGATTGCATCGCGCATTGATTGCTTCACAGAGACGCCCACCACCCGGTTCGGCGAGGCGATGCGCAAGCAGGTGGAGGACCGCCTGGCGTTCTACGAGACTGGCGCACCGCCAAGCAAGAACATTGATGTGATGCAGTCTGTCATCAACGAGCTGCGTGATGCCGACGAGGACACGCCGATGGCCGACGTCGAGAGCGAGAAGCCGAGCAAGAGCGACAAGAAGGAGAAGAAGGAGAAGAAGGAGAAGAAGAAGGAGAAGAAGGAGAAGAAGGAGGAGGACGAGGACACGGCCATGGATGTGGATGTGTCGGAGAAGAAGGACAAGAAGAAGAAGAAGAAGAAGAGCAGCAAATAAGCCGTGTGAAGGTCTATAGCATCATCGCAGGCGGCGCACCGTGCACTCTGGCGGCCCTGTACTGCTCGCTCGCACTCTTGCCTGCTTCTGGCCGCGCGTCCGCCTGCGCGTGCTACGCAAATGCTGGCGTCTGCGAGCATTACATTTGCCTTTTTCGCTCTTTTTTACTTCTGCTGCCGCTGCTACTGCTGCCTCATCCTTGCCATCGCCATCATCCTCTTCATCGTTGTCTTTTCTTCCCTACATGAGGGTATGTGTGTGTAGGCGGCATCATCACAATTGCACTCTTCTTGTCTTGCGACTGCCTGTGTCAACACACGCGCTCCTGCGCGCGCCCGTGCATGTATGTGCCTCTCTCTCTCTCTTTCTGTCGGCGGGCGCATGTGCGCGCCGGATAGACTAGAGGTGCCGTCTCGCGGGCCACACTATGCTCATCACTGCCACTAAACTTGCCCAAGAAGAACGTACACACACACACACACACACACACACACACATACAAGCGCGCACACAGTACACACGTGCACGCTGGTAAATGTAGGCATTTGTTGGCCATGGTATGCAAACTGTGCGCACCAGCTGTGGCCGCCATACCGCAGCCATCGTTTTGTCCACAAAGGATCACGTCAACATTCCGGTGGCTTGGCTTACACCAGCGTGAGCAGGGGCGTTGCTTGCCCCTAGTGTTGGCGACATGGCACCTGTTAGCGACGCGGACGCATACGCGTTGTCTTGGTTACGGCACTGACACTGTGATTTGACCGGTATTTATATCGGCTGAGAAGATGTTATGGGCGCATCAGATGCTACGCGAGCATTTCTCAGCGGGCTTCCAATGCAGCGATCGACTGTACCAGCAGCGCCTGTGCTCACCCCCAGCGGATGCGGTGAGGATTGCAGACTCCTGTCGCCAATATAAAGCCCTGGAGCGCCGCTTTGCCTGGCGTGGACACAAACCATACCGCCAAGTGACTGCTGACTTGTTGCTCCACCGTACGGCCTCCACCTGCACCATGGCATACCTCTACGTCGGTAAGTAGATACCGTGAAACACACTGCGCACCTGCCTGGTTTCGCTCAACTTGTGACGCACCACAGTCGACTACAAGTACAAGGAGAATGTGGACAGTGCGCTAAAGTCGCTTCTGGAAGAGCTACAGCAAAACATTACCAGTGCCATCCCGTTTGTACGCGCAGCTCACTACGGCAACAACGACTCTCAGTTTGGTAGCGGCTTCACGCAAAGTAGGTATCTCACGACCATGCAAATAGCGCCAGTGAGAACGTACTCGACATTGCGTCCATACTTATCCAACCACCTTCTCTCTCTCTTTAATGCAGCATTTATCGTTGAGCTAGAGTCCAAAAGGGTACGTAGTCCAAAATCGATGCTGTTGTAGTTTTGCTCGCTTAGCGTGTTTGTCGCACACTCCATTAGGATGCAAGGAGATACGAGACGCATCCTTACGCTAGGCGTCTCTGGAATGTACGCAAGGAGGTGGCTCAAGGCAAGTACATCTGGCCATGTCCAACTGTTCTCTACTAACATGGCACGCATAGAAGTACTTATGGTCCAGTTCAACAATGAACAGAAACGTACTCGCTGACTGTAGAGAGCAGTAACAAAGCGAGAGCCACTAGGCAACCTCGTGTGCCCGCGTTGCGTCATCAGTAATAAACAAGGCCAGCGCCTCTTTCCACTTTATTGCTGCACTATTCCCCGCCCTGTCTGCACACACATCCGCACACCAACCGCAACATGGACTCCTTCTTTGCTAATTTCCCAGCAATGCAGCTGTCGCGGCCTGGCCATCTGCTTGAGTTTAAGGCTGGCCGCATGTTCCGCGATGGCGACACCAAGTGGGTGCGCCCAGATGACGCCAAAGGCCTGGTGTACCTGGAGAAAGTATGTGCCTGACTGTGTGGGCGAGCCAGCGACGATCGCTGCGCATGCTGACATGTCTGCGCACGCTAGTCGGATGGATTGCTCCATTTCCACTGGAAGAACCGTGAAACGGGCGAGATTGTCGAGGTATGCCACCAGCCATGCTTCGTCATTGCACAGCAGCCAATGCGCTCGCAGACGCACGCTTACGCAAAGATACGCGCACTTGCGTAGGATTTGATCATCTTTGAGGATGATGCCGAGTTTTTCAAGGTGACACAGAGCCCTGGTCGCGTGTATGCTCTGCGCTTCCGATCCTCCGGCAACGTCCTCTTCTTCTGGATGCAGCACCGGGACGAAGCTCGCGATGAAATCCTCTGCCGGCGCTTGAACGATTACATTGCAAATCCGGACGCGGCCGAGGTCATGGACGATCAGAGTCCGCTGATGCGCATGCTGGATAGCTCGATCGACTATGACGTGAACGAGGAAACGCTGGCGGCGGCGCAGCGGCGGCAGCCGGTTCCAGGCACGGCTACGGCCACAGCTGCTGCTACTGGCTCCCTGCCTAGTGGCGGTGCAGCTGGCGCAACTTCAGGCAACCAGCTGGGCAACCTGCGTGAGCTTCTGGCCAACATCACCGTTCCTGAAGACATAACGGCGCGCCATGCTGCCGAGACTGACTCGTCGCTGAACGATGTGCTTACGTCGGAGCATCTGCAGCCGGTGCTGGATGACGCGGAGCTTCGCGCAGCAATCTTCCCGCATCTGCCAGAAGGAGCACCGCATACGCTTGAGGAGGTGCAGCAGGTGGTAGCCAGCCCGCAATTCCGCCAATCGCTTGCGTCGCTGAGTGCTGCGCTCAATTCAGGTCAGATGGTGCCGCTGGTGTTGGAGCTGGGCCTTCCTGCTTCGGCGGGAAGCAGCGTGCGCGCTTTCCTGCAGGCCATTGAGCAGCTGGCCCGCGATCGTGCCGACAACGAGGGCGACGGCGAGGAGCTGCAGGCGGATCCTGCTCCACCACAGAACGAGGGCAGTGGCGACCGCATGGACGAAGATTAGGCGCACACCTTCATGAGGTCATCAACGCGATGGTTACAGTCCAAATGCGCACTGTTTTTGGAATAAAGAGCTGCGTCGATGATCCGCGCAATTCATCGTTTACTTGCTGTAAGCGTGTCCGATATAGATATGTTTATACAGAAGCAGCGCAGATACTCAAGTACGAGTGCGACACTGCATCGCCACAAACGCGTTTGCATTTACTCGACACTTGCCGGTGCTTCCTCTGCGGGTGCCGCACCCTCATCCTTTGGTGCGCTGTCTATATTCTGCTTCTTCGCCGGCATGCCGTAGCGCGGTGCCTTTTCGTAGGCATTGGGTCCAGGCTCGCGACGACGACGACGGCGCCGGCGACGGTGGCCGTGGTGGTGATGATGCCCGTGATGCGCACACGCTCCGTCGCCCGAGCCGGCCGTATCGTCCGAGGAGTACTCGTCCGAGGAAGAAGAGGTGGACGACTCGCCGCTGGACGACTCGTCAAATGCACGCTGTTTACGGAAAATGCAGCATACTACAGCGCAGCATACACGGGTCAGCCTCCACCGTCGCATGATGTCTGCAGCCGCTTTGCTGACCACTTACTCTTGGACTTTTTGCGATTCAAATGCTCATTGTCCACCACCGACTCATCCCAGTGTATCCGTCGTCGCGGCGCCTCGTCAGCCAAAGTGGCGCTGTGCTCTGCCAGTGCTGGTGTGTTGGCGCCCGAAAGATGAAGGACGCCAGCCGGTGGAATCAGATCCAGCGCCTCGGCCTCTGTGACGGTCTGACTGCCGTTTGCGGCCGATGCCGGGGGGCAGGAGCGCATGACCTGCTCGTTCATGGCGCCTAGTGTAATGGAGCGGAATCCCTGGCGGCGGCTTGCAGGCAAGAAAGGGTAGGACGAAAAGTTTGCGGCAGGAACTGGTGCGGCTGAATGCGTAGGAATGCGAAAAGTGGCTATACGACGACCAAGAACACGCTGTGGGGGCGCATCATGCCGTCACACCAGGCCCACCGTCTCTGCACTCTTCCGCCTCCTTCCGAGCACAAGCCACCGACCGCCGACATTACTGCAAAACATGGCCCTAGCACGCTGCAGTCTAGCGAGTATGGTGCGTGCTAGAATGCCGTCTGTGGTGGCTGGACGCGCCTTTTCCAGGTGTGTCATGAGACGGTGGTGCTGGGCCACTTGCGTCGCTACCATCTCACGCGACTTTGGTCGTTGTCACTGGACAACACGTCGAGTACAGCCGCAGTGCAGCTTTGTGCGCTCACGCCAAGAGCAGCAGCGCTTCTAAGCCAGAACATGGGAAGCTAGCGCATGGCACACAGGTAGGTCACCGACATGTCAACGCGCACCAGGCTCGCCACTGCTGGCCTGCGTTAACCACGATACATGGACAATGACAGCTTGAACGGCAGACAGCCAGTGTCCATACGCCAGAAGCTCACGATGACGTTGTGTCTGTACGCTGGAAGGATGGCCACGAGGGTCGCTTGTGAGTGCCAGTGCTGCCATGTCATGCACTGCCCAGAGGCTAACATGACAGCAATACAGTCTGAGTTTCTGGCTGCGTGATCATTGTCCGTGTCCGCAGTGCCATCATGGCGTAACCAAGCAAAGACTCGTGGACACGTACAAGGCAGGCACTTGCTGCTGCTGCGACTGTCGCTCGCTGTGCTGACCCTGGCTGCCATAGATCCCGTTGGATATTCGGCCGCAGCATACCAGTGTGGAGCATGAGCAGCTTCACTTGGAGTGTGCGTAGCCAAAAGTGCTTGGTGATCCGCTGTCTCCTGCTGACAAACCACTACACATGCACAGGGCCCGATGGCCATCAGAGCGTATACCATTTGGGTTGGCTACGCGAGCAAATGGCAGCCGACATGTCTCAAGCAGACAGCCCAACACTTTGGGATGCCAACCTGGCCGATCATCTGCCAACCGTGCCCTACGAGAAAGTGAGTGTAGAACAGCAGCAGCAATGGCAATGCTGAGCGCCCACCCATTCACCTTGTCAATTAGGTGATGCATTCGGAGCAGGGCGTGCAAGCTTGGTTGGAAAACATCGTGAGTGTTCCTCTTCTAGGATGCGCATAGCCGACACTGACACGGCCGAGTGCAGGAACGCTACGGCATTGGCATTGTCGATGGGGTGCCTGGCACGCCAGAGCATACAGAGCAGCTAGCACAGCGCATCAGCCACATCCGTGTTACCCACTATGGTAGGCAGTGGTACTTGCGGTTGGCGCACCCTAATCTCGCGTAGCTGACTGGCAGGCCAACGGCACTTAGGTGGATTCTGGGACTTTACAGCTGACATGGCACACGGCGATACCGCCTATACACCACTGGCGCTGCAGCTACACACGGACAATACCTACTTTACCGATCCAGCTGGGTAAGTAGATGTGCTTGTCTACCTGCTACTGGTGCTAATCTTTGTACGGGGATAGCCTGCAGATGTTCCACATGCTGCGGGCGGCAGAACAAGGCGGAGAGTCCACATTCCTGGATGGCTTCCATGCAGCACGCCAGCTGCTCAAGCGTCATCCCGATGCATACCAGACGCTTTCCTATACGCGCACCGATGCAGCAGCTCGTGGTGACGATGGCGTGTATCTGCGACCGGCACATCCGTACCCAATCCTGAACCATCTGCCGCAGAACACACCGGGGGATAAGTCGGCTCGTGTTGGGCGGCTCTTCCAAGTGCGCTACAACAATGACGACCGCGCGCCGCTGCAGATGACGACCGACGAGACACGTGCCTACTACCTTGCATTGCGCTACTGGCAGGAGCGCGTGCGTGATCCGGCCAACGTGCTTCGTCTTTCGCTGCAGCCAGGTCGTGTTGTTTGCTTCGACAACTGGCGTGTGCTACACGGCCGCGAGGCTTTTACCGGTCAAAGGCGCCTGTGTGGCGCTTACATTGGTGCTGATGACTGGCGCAGTCGGCTGCGTGCGCTGCGTGAGCGTGCACATGGCACCACATTGCGCTAATAACGCTGCCAACCCGTCAAGCGGAGCGGATATGAGTTGATGCGCATTGTTTGTATTGGTTGGCGTCGACGACAATACTCGTGACAAATAAAAGCAAGAATGAAGAAGAACGGTACGTGCACGTATGTAATACTCGTTAGCTTTGAGCAAAGACCTGGGCTAGCATCAAGGCCAGCAACTGCTCCTGATAGTATGGTTGTAGTGCGGGGTCGCAGACCTGCACGGACGATACTGTTTCGGCAATGGCGGGTAGTGCAGGACTGCCCTCTAGGCAGGCTACATCAACCGGGGCTACGGCCACCTGTGGCATCGCTGCAAGGCCAAACAGCTGCGTTCCCATTTCGTCTGCAGCATTTAGCAGAGGCAGCAACTGAGCCTGAGGTGGTGGCGGTGTTTGCAGTAGCGAATGGCATGACATGGCATCATCATCCTCGGTACTCTTCACCGAGCTGGTTTCACCACAGGCGCGTGCCAGACTGTCTGTGAAAAAGGGCATCCGGGCAGGAGAACAGAGTAGCCATGTGTCGCTGGCTTGAGTTGGCGCGTGAGGTGACCAGACTACTGGATCTGCATGGCGCGGTTGGTGCAGCATGCATTAGATTTTGCCCAACCACTACCACACCGTGCACCTTTAGTTGCATACCAGTAATGGGCAAATAGGCCGAAGAGGCAGCAAAGTTCTTGCGTGCCTTCTTCCGCGCAGGAAGACTGGAGGCACGTCCGCTGGAGCGCTGCTTGCGGCGAATAAGCCCAAGCAGCTCCGGAGCACCGCTTACAAAGTACGGATGGGCAAACCGGGATGCCTCGCCCGACCGCTTGCGCTTGCGTCCATCGGACAGGCGTTCAAATCCGTACATCTGTACAGCGACCAAGAATGTAAATTCAGCGCTGGTAAGCACCATGTTTAGCGCGCTTCTCCACGCTGCCATCGACACTTACGTTGAGCTGTCGCTCAAACGACGAAAAATGCGTTTGTGCGGAAAAGGTGGGGAGCACATCGTGTGTCATGGCCTCTTGGTTGTGGACGTAAAAAGATGTGCCGTTTTCGTCCCAACCAACGATATGGCTAAAATAGCCGCACTCCAAAATTCTGTACAGGATGCGTCAAGCGATTTGCGTACACAAGTAGACAGCGCGTACGCGGCACACCTACTCATAGAGCTGGTCAATGAACATGGCGAACAGAGGCACAGGCGAAGCGTTGTGGGGCGGCAAGCGGAGGGTTCGACACTACAGGCTGCGGTAATTGATGGTGATGCCGATGGCAAAGCTATGCTTGAAGTAGATGAGTGCGACCGGATGCCGAGGATATGTCGCCGATGCCATGTGCGGCACTTATAACAGCATGCTTTGCGAGCATTGGGCCCTATAGTCTCCTTCAGTGCTCTGCGAATCTCTTTGACGCCGGCGTACCGTATGGACGTGTGCCGATGCATGTCCTACCGCGTCTGCTGGTTCCGTTTAGAGGTTACACGTGTACAATCGACACCACTACCGTGCCAATGTCCTCACTGTATTTGCGGCAACACGAATATGAAGGGTGCCTGGCTACCTTGTTTCTGTGCCCGCGCCACCACCTTTAGCTGGTGTAACTTGCACTAGCATGCTGCAAGAAGCGATGGCTGCGGCATGCTAAGGCTTTGTCAGGGCAAATGTCTTCCGTGCAGCTGCGTTAACGACTTTGAGCGTAGCGCTCGTTGTGTATGCGTGCGCGCCAACACCGCTTCCGCGCGATTCTTTGTTCTATCGGCGTAGTTCTATTTTAGAACGTCACTGCTGCAGCTGCGGCGTTAATGGCGCAGTCCTCATTGTAGGCACGCTCACTTGCAGCCACAATGGCGCGCCGCCGTCAAAGCGTCTATGGTTGGCTGCACGCAGGCCAATGAAGGTACACGCACCTGATGCACACGGAGGATGGGCTCTAGCGCTTGCTCGAAGGCGTCAACTGCGTCAGCAAGTCATCAGAGAGGCATGGCTGCATCTCTGCCAAACGGAATGCTGCGAAATGAATGGTGCCGGAGGAGAATGTTGGAAGCCACCCGCAGATTGTCATACCTTCATGTTAGCCTACGAGTGGCGGACAAAGAACCAGTGGCCAGTGTAGCTGGTCACCGTGCGATACTATTGCGCGTGTGTAGTAGAGTACCACGCTGGCGGCAAGACAGATCGCGCATGTAAACTGCAGCAGCAGATGCACCGGAGCGATGTGTTGGCCAACTTGTGCTGCGCGCGTAGACACTGCCAACTGTACGCCGCCTCGGCAGGCGTATTCGCACCAGGTTTGCTTGCAAACAGCCGCAGCCTCTCTTTCTCCCTTTCCCTATCGACTTGATGGTCTCGTGTAATGCATCGATCCGCAGCAGCGCCAGCGGCAACAACATCGCATGACCTTTGCGCTGCTAAGGCGCAATGCACGTTATTTGCGTTTGCAGCATGTGCGCAGGAGCAGGAGCCGCACGCGTGCACGCCCAACGAGAGAGCATCGTCCTGGTGCTCAACAGCATGCCGCAGCTAACACGTACTCAACAGTTCATTCGCTAAGGAGGATCACGCTACAGTGCGGCAGCGGGTGAACAGCTGAAACTCAAAGGCAACGTTGCTCTTCTCGTCGCGCAGCTGTCCCTCCGGATAGTCGTCTGGCAGCGTGGCGTCGTCTTCCGTGCCGGTCGCGGGGCCATCAGGCAACGCTGTGGCCGATGCGTCCAGCCAAGCCTTCAATTCCGCATGGCTGGCGCGCCTCCAGCCGGCCTTCGTTATCACGTCCAACTCGGCGCCAAACAAGGCTGGGAAGTGCGCGGTGCACTCGGGGATAGTTTGATGCACGCGGGTGAGGAAAACCTGTTCACAATGCGGATGCTCAACCGCCTCAGCGTAGACGCGCGTGCCGCCACCAATGTACACATCGGCGACATCTGTTCGGGTGGCCAGCTGAGCAAGTGCATCGTCCAGCGTCGGTGCCGTCAGGATGTCCTTGGGCGCGCTGTGCAACAGCAATGTCAGCACAATATCCGCTGCCCCACATGTTGCAGACTTGCCTAGCAATGAATGCCGCATCGTTGGTCAATACAACGTTTAGTCGGTTGGCCAGGGGACGTGCACGCGCGGGGATGGACATGTACGTCAGCCGACCCATAATGATGGCATTCCGACACCCTGGCGGGTAGACGCTGGCGCGCACACCACGCGTGACGCGCTCAAAGTAGGCAAGATCGCGTGGCAGCTTCCACGGAAGGCGCGAGCCTACGCCAATGCCATTATCCAGCGAGCAGGCAACGATGACGTGAAATGAAGGCACGGTCATGGTAACAACGACAAAGAGGTGGAAAACAACAAAGTTGCGAGTGGCTTACGAATCCCTGGTCGCCATAGTTTACAGCATCTAAACACAGACAAGTCAGCTGTTCGCTAGCAAACGCCGCCAAAAGCATCCCAACAGGTTTTTATAGCCTCCTCGTGAGAAAATACCGCTGGATAACCTTGGCGGTCGGCTAGCTTTCTCAAATGCCCAACGGGCACATGGCCTACCATTGTTCAGCTACTGAGAACCTCACGGCTCAATTGACAACACATACACCCAATGGTGGCCACGTAAGCACTTAATGCGGCTGCCTTGCAGTATAAGACAGATTTGCCACCGAATTGCAAGGCATGACATAGCATTCGTCACACTTGATGCAACCATCAGCCAGACCAAACGATACACCGTCTGTCAGCCTCTACACAAAATGTCATTCTACAGCAGTGCTTCAATGAGGACATCTATTTGTACAGCTCATTATGCAAAAAGGATAGCTGTATGCATCACTATGGTGGTAAAAAGGGTATTGTTGCTGGGGCACGTTGGAATAACATTACAGTTGCATGTATAGCTGTGTAGATGCAAGCCGTACTAGATTACGACAGCACTGCAGACATCCGGATTCCTCGCCTTGGTCGGGGCAAATATTCAGTGGCATAGTCGGCCAAAAAGTGTGAGTTATCCGCGCTGACAAGAATGGACGTCGGGGAAGACTGCCACTCGGTGTTTTGGGGATCGCCCGGCGCAATGTCCTCTCTCGGGTCCAGCCACATCGTGCCGTTGGCCATCCTTTCCCATTGCCCTTTAGGCGGATACAGGCCGCTATAGTACCAGCAATCGAGGATCACGTTGTGCACTACAGCGCCGTCATCCAGATTGAGCAAGGTGATTGGCTTGTTTCTCTTTGTCACCAAAAGCAAGTTGCGGGAAACCACCGACCATACCTTCTGGCCTTTTGTGTTGATGGCCCATTTCTCTGTCAATGTTGTGCCTGTCTTTTTGCGCGACACTTTTACCAGCACTAGATTCGGCGTAGCCCCGCTAGCCAAATTGGCGCTGTTGCGTATCCATATGATAAATCGGGTGTCGTCAATACGCCGCGAAACAATGATGCCTCGTCCTGGTCCTGAGCTGTCCATGAGTATATTTCCCTTTGCCTGGCATTGGAAGGATGTGTCCTGGCCTGGTATAGCCTTCCATAGCTGATAGCCGACAAGAGTAGGTCCGCTCGCGTAGTTGTGGCCTACGCGAACAATGTACACACCGTGTGCTGCAATATTTTGAATACGGCCAGACGACACGTTCCCCAGAATGTCCGAGCACCATTGCTCTTTGGAAAGATCGTGCACAACGGTGGTGGCTTGCCTTGCCCGAGAAGTGCATTTGTACTGAACGGCCAACCAGCTTTTCCGCATGTCAATGTAATAGATGCACTGATTGACGATGATGGGACGTGGCGGTCTATGCAGTGCAGCAAAGTGCCATGCGTAGAGTGAGGAAAAGCTAGAGTCTATGGGCTCTGCACTGTGCCGTTTGACTTGAATAACCAGATACTCTTCTGACCATAAACACCACACGGCAACCATGTGTTCCATGCGTACGTAGTCCCAGCATAATCGCTCCATAATCCATGTTGGCTGCTGCTGAGACGGCAATCGCCACTGCGATGCAACTGTCGCATCTTGTAGTGAGCTGCCAACACTCACCAGCGGGATGCTTTGAAGGCGGGTGCCGTTTGGACGTATATCCGTGGCATCAGCGAGTAAATGCAGCGTGTACAGTCCGTGACGCCAGCGGTACTCGATCGCGCGACGTCGGCAGTAGGCATCAAACCAGTCAAACTGGGAATCCCGACGTTGAAAAGACAAGCGACTGCCACCACCGACGCCCGACTCGACGGCCTTTTGCGTGCGCACATGCAAACGCAGCCATTGCTCCTCCTTGTCGTCATTCTGAGGAAAGTGCTGCTTGAAGCGCTCCTGCCACCAGCTTTGGCGGGCTGCCACACAGGCGCGTAGTCTCCGCGATGTGCACGAGAGCAGTGCCAGCGCAGCTTCGTCGGTTGAGAGCTCAACAACACAGTCAATTACTTCGTTTGGTACTCGGTTCATGGCAGAGTAGCAGAGCGACAGAGTGAAGAGACGAAAGAGGCAGCAGGCTATCGGGCGATATGCACCGTAGGCGAACCCGCTGTGACTAATTGGTCACAAGGGCCAACCAGCCATCTACAATAGTCATTTGCCATGGCGAATATGCGAACCATCAAGTACATTGCCATGTTTCACTGTAGATTTAGCATTGACTAGATCAACCAAGCTGTTTTGTTACATACATTAGCGCGGCAGCGTACATGGTCCAGCTAGCCGTAAGGATCTTTCGATTGATGCTCCAACCAGCAGCAATGCTGTGTCTTGCTATCCACATAGTGATAGCTTAGAGCATTGACACACCAAGCGTTTTGAGATCGAGGCAGTTTGCGAATCTGCGTGCCGGTGCGTCCATCCATAAGCAGGCACTCACCGCTGCTCGATGCTTTCAGCAGCACCAGCGAGCCAATG
The DNA here is from genome assembly GCA_003614735.1 of Thamnocephalis sphaerospora. Classification (NCBI taxonomy): domain Eukaryota; kingdom Fungi; phylum Zoopagomycota; class Zoopagomycetes; order Zoopagales; family Sigmoideomycetaceae; genus Thamnocephalis; species Thamnocephalis sphaerospora. The sequence goes on along the minus strand of KZ992562.1, from coordinate 14,868 downwards.
ACCGGGTATAGCCCATGCCATTCTGGCACCTTGTACTCGCGTAATAGCGTACCCGTGGCTGAGCAAAGAAGATGAACTGTGATACGAGCAGTACGTGCCGACAGGTTGAAATGGCCTCGGGCTGCTGCCTGCCGCGAAACTGGCATGGCTAGGCGGTTGATTGCAGTAGGCAGTGACGTGCGATCAACACCAGGCACCGTCTGTCGACTGGAGGGCAAGCAAGCCAGCAGCAAAGAGCGGGCCGCAATAGGAAGCACCTTTACATAAGCGACTTCGCGCTCCCAAAGCAGCCGAACAGTACTGCCGTCAGAACACTTTGCCGCTGATTGATGGTTAGCCCCAGCACCTAGGTCAAGCACAGCGAGAAAGTCGGCTGGTCCGCGCATATCAGCGCCGTGCAACAGCACTCGAGTGTCGTCTAGCCGCGTGCTGCGAACACGCAGCGGTGGGCGTAGTCCGCCTGATAGACGTATCGAGCCAGAGCTGACGAGCAGTGCCTCCTCCTTTCCATCGGCAGCACGTGTGGCAGTTGTGTGCGTCGTTGCTGCGCCCACTTCTACCAGGCGCCAGGTGAGCGTGCGTCCTTCCAGCGTGTGCAGAAAGAGACCGACCACACTAACATATTCTGCACCATCAGTCGTAGTCGGATGGCGCACATATTGTAGATGCCGCGCTACATACGCGCCAGGCACATGTAATAGTTCGTGATGCTGACCATCATTCAAGTAGATGAGCGTCGGTTGTAGTGCGCCAGTTCGTGTGGTGCTCGCCAACGTCAGCAGCCACGGACCAAGTGCATCAACGCTCGGTGACCATTCGACCAGCATAATTGATGCCGGCTGCTCTGCAATCGCCGTACTTTCAATGTGTCCCCAGGCGTACGCATGTTGCTCCTTGCTGTTGCTAGCACGCATAAACACGACCAGATGCGTTTCCGTTATGCACATACACATGAGTGTGCCTGCCACATACAACTGCCGAGTATGCGCTTGTCGACTGCCACTATACCGGATGGCCAGTCGTGTTTCCGTCGGTTCATTTGGCGTACCGCCCTCACTGGCGCTCTCTTGCGAGTGCACAGACTGCCACCAAACGGTGATCCACGGGCGTGACCGGTCATAGACTTGCCATTGATCGGCGCTATGACCGATGTTCCGACTGCTGTTTCCGTCAATCCCATTTGTAATGCAGGTAGAAAGCGTGCCGCAGGTATTTTCACCATTTCGCCAGCAACGTTCAGTGGCAAGACGAGCGATAAATGCGCGATACCAGTCCAAGCGCCTGGGCATTGACATCGCGTCGTCCGTTTGGCCTGTTGCGACATACCAGCGCAGCCAGCCGTCGTCGCTGCAGTCAAACGTAACCTCAAAGAACTGTCGCCAGAGCAGCCGGTCAGCAACAATGTGCGCACGGTAAGAACGACACGTTGCAGCCAGCTGGAGAGCAGCGCGTGGCCCACCATACCACAAGACGCGAAAGCCCAGCTCGGGCGGCAGTCGCGCAAGCGAACCGGCCCTGTGGCCAGCTGACGCCAACGCCGCCTCTACAGCCGCTGTGCGCTCCATGTCAGCACGATCAGCGTCAGCACTACGGCACAGGGCCCTGCTAGGAAGAGTGGGAATTAGGATGGCATTGCCGTGTGCAGCCACAGGCGGCGTAAGCATAGGCGGCCAGTGCTACTGCATCCCATACCCGGAGACGGGCCAGGTATAAATAGCTTAGTCTGTAGACGTTTGATCGTGTTGACACGAAAGGAGAGACAGTTGGCGACCCCCTGGGCAAGGACGGGCTTGGATGTGGTTGAGTGGATTCGCAAGAGTCCCTCTCCATCATCAACACACTTCTTAAAGACAACCGCCCTCGCAGACACGTTCTCGGGCATCTACCGGTTTTTTTGTTTTGGCTGTGCCGATTCCGCGTCAACGGTCATGGCAGCTTCCGCAGGAAAAGAAGCGCGTCTGGCACTTCAGCAGGCGGTCGAGACGTTTGAGCAGTGCGGTGCACTCCGCCGCGAAGGAATGCCCGTGTCTGCTGCTGCCGAGACATTTGACGCCGCCGTGCGCTCGCTGGAGGTGCAGTTTGCGGTGTTGAACGAGGTACAGCAGGCACGGCTGGCGCTGCAGACGGTAGGAGCGTGTGCGTGTACGCGCATATATGCTTTGCTGCGCGCTCATGCTTTGGCTTTAGACACCCATGTCGCACGAAGAAGGCGAGCGGCTGGCCGAGCTGCGTGAAACGCGCAATCAGCTACAGCAGGTAAACGCGGCGGACGCAGCACGCTTGGATGCAGTCGGCTGACCTGTATACAATCGAGCTAGGATGCGTGTGGCAAGGCGGAGCAGCTGCGCACGATGATTGACCATCTGCAGCAGATGCGCTCGCTGGCGGCCGCCCTGCTTACGCTGGCACCGGCTCCCTTGGATCACGCAAACGAAGCTGGCCGAGAAAAGATAACCCGACCAGTGATACCCGCTGCTGCAGCACCAGAAACGGACGCTGCAAGCCAGGCGCAAACGACCGCAGCTCCCCAGCAGGCCGACGATGCGCCGATTGTTATCGCCGACAATTCTCCCGGCACGACGGCGGTTCAAAGTGTCGACGATATCATGGATCTAACCACCTTTGCGGACGACGCAGACACTGTCCTAGCCGTCGACCAAGCCACGGCGATGGACATGACGAACGACTAGGCTGTGGTGCGTTGTATACACGTATATATATATATATATATTGAAGCGACCATGATGAAGCGATGATGCAGATGAGCGGCCATAAAGTAGAAAAACGCACTTGGATTGCGGTCACCCTGCTGCCTAGAGTGCTACAGACGACGGCTGAGCTGGCGTTGGCGATGTCTTCTGGAGCTCCGCGGGCTCTTGAGGTGCAACAAGTGCGGTATCGGGTACTGGGTGCTGCTGCAGCCGTGCTTCTACCGCACGTGCCTCCGCCGCTTCTTGTGCTGCTTCGGCCGTCTTTTGCCTATCTTCGTCGGCAACCAGGGCATCCAGCTCTGCCATGATTTCATCCTCATCCACAATCGCACCCGCATTGGGTAACGAAGTGGCGAGCGCCTCTTCCACCTCGTGCTGGTCGGCCAGCGTCTCCTCCAGTCGCATCATTGTCTCGTCCACCTGGTCGACCGTCAGGCCGTGTTCGCGCATCACCGACTGTAGCGCATGCGCCCCCTGGTCATATGCTCGATGGACCTGCACAATCCGCGTGCATTAGATTTCGATGCGCACCATATCCGTGGGTCCGCTCTTTGACGGCCATTGGCGCCTACCTCGGCATCACTTTCCGCCTGCTGAATGCGTAGTAGTATCGTTTCGAGCTGATCGTGCGATCCCAACCGCTTCTGCAAAAGGGCGTTGATTTGTCGGCGCTGGCTCAGACATCCGAGTGCCCGTGGCTTGCGCTGGGCCGCCAGATGCGTCTTTGCTTCCTGCGTCAGTCTGTCGGTTGCCAGGCGTACCTGCAATGTCAGCAAGCGTACATGCACCGAGCGTCGATCCTAACGCTGTACTTGCGCGTCTATCTGTGCCTCGAGTTCGGCCATCTGAAGCGTCACACGCGCAAGTGCCCCGCGTACTCCAAGCAGGCCGCGATCTGTGTCGGTAATGGCATCAGGCTGGCCGATATCCTGTGCCGTAGCGAATTTGATTACCTTTGCGCAACAACAACATCCACGATATCTGGTCAGTAGCACATGCAAACGCAGCAACACGGTGCAACGCACCTTTGGCCGCCACTGTCTGCCGCTTGTGTCGCGCTCAACGACCACCAGGCCATCCTCCTCCAGCTGTGCCAGCAGCAGCCTCCAGTCCTCATCGCTGGCCATCATCTCGGCCAACCAGCCTTGACGCAACCGTGACCGGAACTCGTCCCAGGTGTACAGCCGGTCGGTCATCGTATAGTGGACCAGGCTCTGGTGCAGCTCCCAGGCACGTGTCCCCGCTTCCTGCACATCGGCATCGCCACGATCGTTGGCACGTGTCACCAAGTCGTCGCTCTGCGGGTACCAGCCTACCTTGAGCACCGAACAGACGACAAACGCCTGCGCGGTGGTGGTCCGCGTGCTCCACAACCGACGCGGCAGCGTAGACACAGCGTCCATGACCCATCCCGACCAGGTGCGCAGCCAGGGCGCGTAAGACTCCACGCGCCGCAATTCTCCTGCGTGCTCCATCGCCTCCTGCATTGACATGGTTGTCATTAGCACCGTCATGCGGTCAACGTCACCCATCGGCCTCCAGGCACAGCTGCAGGTTACCTACCAGCACGACCAGCAACGCCGCCGGCCGCACGCCATCTCGTTCAAAGGCAGCCTCCAGCGTTGTCGCCGAGACGCAAAACACGCTGTGCTGCCCAGGCGAGTCACCGCTACCCTCTAGCGCGCGAGCCGCTTGCTGGCCAGCCACTGCCGCCAGTCGACCGTGGTCTATATCTCCCAGCTCCCGAGCCGCGCCAGACCGCGAGACGCCGATAATGGCGCGCCGCCACCAGTCCATGCCGCGCTCATAGGCAATGGTGTTGGTCTCGCGTAGCAGGTCCAGGTCAGCATAGAGCGCCGCCCGGCGCGACGGCGACGTCAGCTCGGGCAGGGTGGCCAGGTAGGCACGCAGCCGAGGGCGGCTTTGGTTGCCCTGAAATGGGTGTGGCGAGGGTGGCAGGTGCACGGTGGCTGCCATCGGTGTGGCGGAATGAATGTCAACGAAGATGTAGTGTAAAGAGAAGTGGAATGCGGACTGCGCAGGCGCTGGTGAGCCAATGCGTTTACTATGGCAAAAAAGAGAAAGAAGCAGTGGTCAGGGCGAGTGAAAGCAGCGTTGACAAAGAAGGCGGAAACGGCTAAATAGCGAGCAGCTGGTTACCAAACAGGCGGACCCACTGCAGCCGCCCTACTGACGTGCAGAGCGAGCGAATGAACGAGTGGTGCAGGTGTGATAGGGAATAAGCAGCAGCAGCAGCAGCAGCAGCCGTAAAGCAACGGGTCAAACCACAGTGGCAGCGATGGGTGAGAACGAGTCAAGAGGTAAAGCGACCTGCTGACCATGCACGCCCCAAAAGTTGTCTATCGGCGAACAAGTCTCTGGGCGGAGCGAAGCCAGCGCAAGCGATAAGCCAGCGGATGGGCGAGCCAAACTGACAGGCGGCAGGCCTTCACCGTCTAGGATCATCCGCTGAGCCGCTGGACAGTGTATGCGACCCACGTGCCTGCTTGATCTACGTTTTTCCAGACCGCAACGCTCGGTCCGTGCGGGTCAGACAGCCTTGTGCAGCCGTGCACCGTCGATGTGTAATGCCGGGGGCAGCGACATGCGCCTTCATGGCGTACACGGCGTTCGCAATGCCATGGCAGCAGTGCGTGCACGTGCGCCGCTCCGGTGCCTTTTATGGCGATGTAAACAGTACACTGTAGCCGAAGAGAGGACCTGCCTGCGCCGTAACGTTTAGCATCCTAGACAGGTGTGCTTGACGAGGTCGCAGCCGCCATGTAGCGCCGTCTGGTCTGCTTGGCTTTCGGCTGGCCATGCCAAGCGTGATCAACGCCGCGCCTGCTGTGACGCAGCCGGCTATGACGCAACGTCAGCCGCAGCCGCAGCCGCAGCCGGGCTTATCGGACGACGATCGGCGCATACACGCTAGCAAGCGTTGCGGCCTGTTCGTCCGGCTGGCCTTGGAGAGAGCGCCGCACGGGCAACCGGTGACACGCACGTCAAACGCTGCATCGTCATGGGCCGACGAGGCTGCGGCATTTACGTCTAGCTTGAAACGCTAGGCCTACTGGACGGACGCTAAACGCCTTGACCGGAAAGACGGAGCAACAGGATCTATGTTTGATCGCACGGCGCTTCGCCCTGTTGCCTGCATGTACATGATGTTTCATGCGGCCTTCCACCGCACCGACATTGACCTGGTTGCGCTTCCTGCGGCGTATCAGCGCATATAGGAAGGGCGAGCAGGCGACGTTTCCGCCGTGCTCGCTGCCTCCACGCTTATTGTCTCCTCTGACCGCTCTTGTTGCTACGCACGCACCATCGGCGCCACACTAGCTCGACCATTTTTCACTCAGCTAGCTCGCTACGCTGCGCCACACCGGAGCTTACCTGCTTCGTTTGTTTCGCTTCACCGCACCTCTTTGCACTGACGCCCAGGAGGCGGCGGTCTGCCCTTGGTGACGCTTGCTCAACCACGCTGACGACACCTGCCGCCTAACCGCCTACACGCTCGCTGACGTCCTGTTCATACGCACAGCCGGTCGTGCCTGACCTTTCTACCCCTCACATTCCGGTAAGCGTACGTACAGGTGGTACCAACCGCGTCTGCCCACCCCTCTTCTTCCATGCGCTCGTTCGTCTTCAGCGTCGCTCGTAGACACGCGCAGCAGCGCACGTGTCTCGCTCCTCGCTGACGCGCACCCGTCCTCGCTGGTTTCCAAGCCACGCGGCATTGTGGGCGCGTGTATGAATGTAGCCACAATCCGCGCATGTCGGCGCCCACCACGCACCATCACGACACCTCCGTCTCTTCTTTCCCGCTCTCATACCTTCCACTTTTGCCGCGACGCTTGCCTTGGCCAGACGCCTTGCAGTGCACCTGCTTCCAAAAGCGCATGCATGCCTGTGTCCACAACCCTTGCTCATCATCTCTTTCGCTCCCGCTCCAGCCGCCATTGCCGCATCTACACCGGCAAGCGCCACGGTCTTTATCGCCTGTCCACCTCAGGCTGGCCGCTGGATAGCCGTGTGTGCGCATACATACGCTGACGTGGCTGTCTCGGCCAACAAAGCACAGGATCGCGCGCTTGCTGTGTAGAACGCATACATTCAGGTCGTCGCCGCTGTCTCCCCCTGTTTCGTCGACCGGCTGCCGCTTGATACGCCTACGACCACTACCTTGCTACGCATTTGGCCGCTGACACTATGGGCGCCGACGTGAGCAAGTTTATCGAAGAGGAGCTGGAGACGCGCTCGCTCAACCTGGAGCAGAAGCGCATTACGGAGATTCCAGCTCAAGTTGCTCGTCTTCAGGAGAATCTACAACGGTAGGCAGCCTTGCAAGCGGTGCCCGGGCGTAGCATGCGCGAGGCCTGTGCTAATTCACATGCGTCTGCGTTTGGCGTAGGCTTGGGCTCGGCCACAATCTGCTGCATTCGCTGCCGGCAGAAATGGCCGCTCTGTCGCATCTACGCTATCTGAATTTGCGCGGCAATCTGTTTCGCGAGTTTCCGGCTGTGGTGCGTACCTGGGGGAGCGGTAGCGTCGCGGCCGTGCGGAAAGGCGGCAGCTTGCATGGATGCTAGCGGTGGTACGCCGTCGATTTTAGGCTCCCGGTCGGACCATGCATGCGCGGCGACAGTGTTGGCGCATGACGCTCGGCGCGTACACCTGTGCTGACCTCTGCGCCCGGCGCTGCGTCTGAATCAATGTGCGCATCACAATGTGGCAACGACCATCATGGCATATGCTCGTATCAACGTCTCGGTGCACACCTACCAACCTGGGGCATGGCGGGTGATGATCATGTAGCTATGCAGAATGCCGCAACTGGAAATTCTAGACATTAGTCGGAACAAACTGCGTCGTTTGCCGGCAGAGTTTGGCAATCTCATGTCGCTCAAGGTAGGCGGCCATCGCATGGCGTGAGTACCGGCTCGGTGAACGCGCTGTACTAATGCTTTGTGGTGCTGCGCCACACTGCCGCCCAGATTCTGAGTGTGTCAAAAAACCGGATTCGCGAGCTACCGTGCTATTTGGGCGAGATGAAACAGCTGCGCATTCTCAAAACGCAGCAGAACCCGATCGTATGGCCGCCGGCTGATATCATCGGGCCCAGCAGCACATCGGGTGCAGGCGCCAGCACCGACGCTGACAGTCGTGGCGCTTGGCTGGAACGACTCAAGGCGTACTTGCGCGAACATGAGCCTCCCAATGCCGGTGATCATGACGCAACAGCGCAGACCACGAGCAGGATGAACCGACAGCGCAGTAAGAATGATGCGCTGCCTTACCAAGCTGCAAGCAGGAAATGTGCTAATGTAAGCGCGTGCTTGCATAGGTATAACCCATGGCACGGCTTCCGACTCGGAGATAAGGTAAGCGCCAGCAAAGGAAAATGGAAGGAGGGGCAAAGTCTGTGCTGTGAACGAGTACCAACTATCCGCGTCTGGACGTGCAGCGACGATGATATGGCCAGCCTGGTGTCTCCAAGGACGCCGCAAGATCCAAAGCACAAGCGCAATCCATCACACAATCTCAAAGGCTTTATTGCATCGGCGTGCTTGGATCAGCAGAGTGCAGACGCGCAAACCGTCTCGGACGAGGGACCGATGGGCCGCCAGACCCCTGGACGCCGTTTGCCACGGTCCGCCTCGCGTGCCAACCACGGCCACGACACACGGCTGGCAAAGGGCGCCGCCGTGGCATCCGCTATTGCTGCATCACTGGGCGAGGAGACGGACCAGTATCCGGACACGCCGCTCGTGTCGGCAGCGCCTGCCTTTCGCTCGGGCCGGCATTCGTCGCGCGATCTCGGCGCGGCGTATCGTGCAAGCGCGGCCGGCGCGGCTCATCTGCGCGGGTCTTCGGTCGACTCGCTGATGGCCTCCAACGCAGCAGCAGCGGTCCACGCTCGCCGTCCGTCCAACGACTCGACCTGCTCGCTTAGCGCCGGCTCATCGCACCTACGCAACTCTTCCAACGACACTGTTTCGTCGATGGGCAGTGCCAGCATATCTAAACATCAGCCTTCGCGTGAGGGACTGCTGTCATCTGGCGGCCAATCGAGCTATCCGCACGGTCGCCAATCATCACAGGAATCGGCCCTGTTTGCCCCAAGCACAGGCCTGGCCAAGCATATGCGGGCGGACTCGTACGACTCGGCTGGTTCCGTGGACAGTCAAGGCGCATCGGTCTCCACTGCCACTGCCGCGTCGTACGGCCATGCACACGGTCTCTATGGTCGCGAGCTGGGCGGTACAGGGCTACCTAGCTGCGATCGCGCGGTAGAAACGTATTTCCAGCGCATCACAGGCACCTCTGACATTGACCTGACCACCGAGCCTGGTCGCTGGTTGGACGCTGGGCGCTGTATGCTCTTTGCGCTGTCGCAAGCCTATTCAACACTCCGCACGCTCGCATCCGCACAGCAGGATGCCCAGGTGACAGCACAGCTGCATGCTTCGTTGCGTGTCATCAACGACCGGCTGCACCAGCTAGTTCGCTGCTTGGTGGCTTTTGACCGCCGCGTGTTGCAGCTGCACCACCAGCCTGGTCCACAGCGTCTAGAGCAGGGCGTTTCAGCCGAGCTGAAGCAGGTGTGCCTGGCCAGCGTGGCAGCAGCTCGCAAGCTGATCCAGTCTGTGCGTGCCAACTTTGGCGCGCTGACGCGAGGCGTCGACATTCGTCTGGTGCGGCACGTGCTGCTTGCACTGCATGGTATCGGCTATGAAATCCGTCTGGCGGCGGAACGCTTGCCCTGCGCGGAGGCTATGCCATCCTTGACGCGTAGCCCACCAACCAGCAATGCATCTGGCACGACCCCGGGCGCCTCAGTGCTGGGTGGCCTGCCATTTGGTATGGCACGCAGTCTAGTGCGCACCAACATGCGTCGCACCGCAACCGCGCCATCGGACGGTAGTGTACGACTTGCCAATGCACTGACCACATCTAACAACGCCAGTCTGGGCAAGTCCAGCTCCAATGGCGCGCACACACTTACAGCAGTCTCAGGCAGTGCTGCTGCTTCAGCCGCTGCTTTTGCACTCTCCGTCGGCGTGATCGACTCTATCAAGCCGACATCAGGTGCTGCGACAAATGCAGCCAGCTCGCTACCGCTCATGTCCACCAGCTCAAACGGCGCACTTTCCCGACGGCCGACTCTGCCGTTGAGCAAGCCGCACCAGCTTGCCGTGTCGTCGGCTACCGGTAGTCCCACCTCGACCAGCGCCGGCGGCGCCACGTTCTCTGCACTACCTCGTGACCGTGAGCGGGATGCACGTCTATCGCGCGCTGCCGAGGCGTGCATCCACGCTGCCGACAAGGCCACCAAGCAACTCCGCGCTGTCGTCGAGCATTACACACCATCGCTCACTCAAGATGATGCGGGCACAAGCAGCCCAACGACGAGCACTGCATCGGGCTCGAGCACACGCTCCTTGCCGCGCTCCGGTCAGAATGCCGCAAACAAGATGGGAGATCTTGCGCGGCATGTACAGCAGGCCGAAGACCTGATGCGACGGCTGCAACGATCGCTCAGTGCTTTCCAGGGTGCTCTAGACGATGCATCGTGCCGACGTGTCTTTATCGAGGATGCTGGCCAATTTCTTCGCGTAAGCATGTTATCGACAAAGTAGCATCGCCACGTTTACTGACGCATCCATGCATTCTGTCCCTGTAGGCCATCATGCGCATGTCTTCTGTTGCAAAAAACATTTCATTGGCATTTTCTTTTGGCAAGCCGGCCATGACAGCACTACAGGCGCTCATTCACTCAACACGCGAGCTGGCGGTACTGGTGAACGGCAGCAAGCTGTCACCGCGTCCAATGGAGCGCGGCAACACCACACCCGCAGAGCGAACGACCGCTGCCAACGCACCTGGATTCGTCCACGGATCGCCCTCGGTCGAGCTGAATGTCAGCGGGGCACGGCTCGGTCATCCTACGCGCGGCGGCAGCGGCGGAGCAATCGCGCTCGACTCGATACCGAGCATCAACGTGAATGCGCCCTGATGCCAACCGGTGCCATGATCGGCCTCTCTCTATCCTATGCATTGTGTCTACCTTCCTTGCCACCATCTCTTTCGTGGCGCTATGTTTGGGCCGTACCGGCCACACTGTCATTATCGCTGCCATTTCTCTCGTCTGCGACATCTGTTGATCCCCCCACCGCTACTGTGCCACAAGTATCGCTGTTGTTTGACTGCCATTCTCGTGTGTGCTTTCTCCTGTATATTGGCGACGTTTTTATAGCCTGTGGATATGCGATGCCCCCTCGGCTCCGGCGACAACAGCCCTCCATGTTGTTCACGACCAACAGCCGCCGCACCTCTGCTTATGGAAGCATGTTGTGTGACGTCAATTGCGCTTGCAATAAAACATATGCTTTTGCACGCCGTTGTGTTGTAGCAGCCATCTTCTACGGTGTGCTGTAAAGATAGATTCAACACATAGTAGGCGAGCGCGGATGCTAGCACAACGGCGGTCCATATGTGACATCCACAGTGCATCGCCCCTGGTAGCTCATCAAGGACAAGTATTACGACAATGCACGATCGTTATTGGATGATGTGTGACAAGCCAGACCGCAGATGCTGCTCAATAATCATAGCATCTCCTTTCGGTCGTCTGTCGACGTGCGGCGCTCCGGAATCTTGACACCAAGCAGCAGAAGCAGCGCGGCAAAGCGGATGGTTCGCGAGATCTCCTGGAGATGATAGCCAATCGCCAGTATCATCATACCGTTGTTGGGTATAAAGAACAGGGTCACAGCATTGTTGACAGCAACCAGCAGAAAGCTGAATAGTCCAGCAATGGCGATATGCGAGAGCTGCCGAAGTGCGCGACACGTCTTTTGGCTTGCTTGGAATTGCTGGCGTCCCGGCGAAAACTTGTACGCATAGTAGAAAAAGAGTCCTCCAGAGATCAGCTGTGCCATGGGTATCAGCTGCCACAAGATCACGTTTAAGCTTTCCGCGCGCGCCGGTAGCCCGATTGTTGCACTACACATCATCAGAGCAAAGCCCAGAACTTGCAGTATCATCGTGACATAGCTAATGGTGTAGAACGGCCACACTCTAATGCCGTGTTGCACCGCTTCAAGAATTCTAACCCTAACCAGCCGGTAGGCAAATGTGCACATATGTAGCATTAGCGCCGCCAATGTGTCCATTGCTATATACACCCACCATAGTAGCAGCAATCCGTAGAATGCCATGGCTGATATCAGCCCGCCTACTTGGAAAAGGATGATCCGCAGCAGCTGTAGCTTACGCATGGGCAGGTACACCAGACTCACTGAATGTAAAGGCACGCAATTGCTTAGCATCATGAATCTGACTCTGTACGCTAACGCCCTCGACAGAACGTACGAATGCACGAGGCCACACCGGCAAAGTAGATGGCATTGCGTCGATCCAGTACAAACCCGCCCTCCCGTACTGCTAGCACGAGTTTCCACAGACTACAGAGCAGGAAGGCCGAGTTCTTGAGCAATACAGCGCGCGCACCGTGCGGCAAGCGTTAGCAGCTTGGCATGTGTGTGTACGCGCAGGCATACGCACAAGGACGATAATGGTAATCGTGAATCCGCGGTACAATGGAGAAAGAAACAGCTCGTTCCATGGGCCCTTTTCTACGTCGCCAGCATCCTCCATCAGTATATCAATCATGCACAGAACGCTGTATCCGACGCACCCTTGGATGCCACAGCAGAAATGGCGTCGATCCTGCCAGAGCCAATAAACTGATAGACGGCGTCCGTTCTGTCGGCCGGCAGTAGCGCTGTTAGCACTGCCGGCGCACCGTCGGGAATGGAAAGCCGTGTCGCCTGGTAGCGACCGTCTACTCCTCCGGAAGGCCCCTTGGAAGGCTTGTCCGTAAGCATGAGAAGAAATAGCGCCGGAGCAGCGCCTCCCGCTGAGGAAATGGCAATGCCATAGGTCTTCACCGCAGCCGCAGCCTGAAAAGCAAGGTTAGTCGTCATTCCTGCAAACATGACTTGTACGCTCACATGTGCGATGGTCTCGCAGCCGGCGCTGGCGGCCTCGCGCCAGGTGAAACTGACAATGGACGCATTGCGCAGACCGGTGGCCTGCGAATCTGTGCGCAGCGTACAGGCTGAACTGGGCTCGAACCTCGGAAGTGCCAGACCGCCCGAGACCGCATAAGCAGGTGGGTCGACTTCAAAATAATCGTAAGTTGGCGCCTGGATGGTGCGGCCATCTAGCGTGAGCGTGAGTCTAGCGTCTGCTAGCAGAGCATGAAGTAATATTACGACGGGCGATATAAGATAAGGCAAACGCGTGAAGAGGCTAGCGAGGGATTGAGTCATGTTTTGTGTAGACTGGCATAGGTGTATGCTACAGCGAAGGCGTAGCGGATGGCGTGAACGAGCGTGATGAAGGCGGTCTGGCGTTACAGCGAGCGGCGGTGCGCACGCGCGGCAACCGCCAAGTGCCTTAAATGAACAGCCCAAGGGGCTGCCGCACATGGTTTGCGGTCTTGCACCCGTTTCAAATAAGCAGGGTGAATATCCATCCAAAGCCTGCATGCCGCTTGCCGTCGCATGGCCATTTCGGGACGGGGCAATTTGTCGACCGCCGTCTCATGGTCATGCTACACCTCGGCATGCATGATGCCGGCTGCGATCTAGCACTGCTCGATTAAAGGACATAGGTGATAGCCAGCCGCGGTTTTCAAAGTAGACTGCATTTTGCAACGGCAGTACTGCGTCTGATATGGACGCTGTAGCGGCATAAGCCAGCAAATGGTGCGAGAACTGCTCCATGATCGATTTGTCTTACGCATGTGCTACTGAAACAAAAGTCAAGTGCTACTCCTAGACTGCCCACTCACCCACCCCGTGTTTCTCCGCCATATTTGACCTGTTTTCTCCTTTCCATACTCGCGTACCCGCATTTCCAAACTACCCTAGGCGGAAAAGCAACCAAGTAGCTCTGCCGTACGTATATATGGGCTATTGCCAAGAGTTACACACTAGATTCAACACAAGGCGCCCGCACATATCCGCACCCTCGTGCTCGCACCAGCTTCAATCAGGTCACAAGACGGCTCGACCGTATCAGGCACTAATTGCAAATGTCGGGTCTGCTTGGTTGGCGAGTGCTGGCGGACAAGCCCAGCAGAACGTTGTCGCTGATTCTTGACGTCTTGTGTTGTCAGACACACAAAACAAACGCTGTAGTCGGCTGTTTGAAGTGATACAGGATGTGTTCCTATTTGGCGACACGGCCTGCATGGCAGCATACGCAATGGCAGCCTGCCAACAGCGACGGAGAGTCGTCTCAGCGCTAAGGCTATCTGTCTGCGCACGCATGACCTACTCGTGTAGCTAATAAAGACCACATGGGCCAACCATCAGCGTGACGTATCCTGACTGTGTGGTCGCTTGTGCAGTAGCACAACAAAGACACGCAAAGGCAAAATCGCATGCTGGTTGGCTAGTAAGCAATACAGCTAGATGGCTATCGGACTACGCATGTAGCTGGAATCACATACCGAAGCAATGTGAGCCACATACGCATGGGCAATCGCATGTATGCGGGTAAGCAAGTGACCGTCGGTCGCTCAGACTTGGCCATCCAAGGCAAACAGGCTATACGCCACGGCAATGCTAGCATCATAGCTGCCGCCTTTAAGCTGCGCAGAGTCGTACTGTAATATCCCTAGCATAAATTCGCATTGCGCTGGCTCATATGGAGCAAAGTACATGAGCCAAGCTGGCCCAGCGCCGGCTTAGCAACACACTCGACAATCACGCTATACAGGGCCCAAGCACGACAATTGGCGGGTACGCGCAAGGATTGTCAGCAGCACACCGTTTAAAGGAATAAATCGCTGCGTATACTCTACTCCCATTTGGAGCTTGCCTGTGTTTTTTGGTTACTGGGGAGTATCCCACTGACGTTTTATTAAGTGTCGGTGGACTCGTGAGCGTAAAATGCTCCCAGCCTGACTAGCGGTTCGCTGACTAGCATGTCGCAAACACAAGCACGCAAAAAATAAAGCGGCTGACAATATGAATGGTAGAATATCAGCAGTAATTACTATTGACCTACTTGCCAAGTCTGCAGCAAGCGTAGTTGGTTTAGTGGTATAATTACCGCCTGCCACGCGGTAGACCTGGGT
>KZ992561.1:0-31400 GCA_003614735.1 Thamnocephalis sphaerospora | reverse complement strand
ACGACAGGTGTCGGCTTTGGTGCGCAAGGAATGGCGAGCAATTGAGCAGGTGTGTAATCACTGGCGGGCCAACTCGCTGCCAAAAGACTTACGACGTTTTACTCTATCGTGTAGATTGTACATGATAAGCAAAAAATGGAGGAGATTGAGGAGCAGCGGCGGCAAGGTCGTCGGCACTTGCACATGATTCTGGAGCACTCGTCACGCATGCTCGGCGTGCACCGGGGCGGCCAGCGGAGAGACAGGGGCGAGAGCAGTCCGGCTGCCACACTTAGTCGTGCTAGCTCTGCACTGCTCAGTGACTACGATGCGCCGGATAGTGAAAGGCCAAGCTTAAGTGATGCCGAGTCGGTAGACGGATATGCTCGACACGAGCATACAAAAGACAGCACAAGCGAGGACGATGTCGACGACAGCGAAGCGGATGCGGACTCGGACATTGAAACATCCAGCGAAGCCTCTGGTGCATCGGTGCATTCCACCGATTTGCTGATGGCGCTTGATTACCAGTCTATCGACGAGACGATGAATAGCAGCGCCGACGACGATGACGACGATAATGGCGGCAACGATAATGACGGCAACGACAAAAAGGTAGCAGCCAGCGCCAGTCTAGCATCTCCGAACAAAGCGCAAGATTGGCGCAATGCATCGAGTAAGCAGGAGAGCAAGCCTGTGGACGAAGTATTGACGGACAGACACCAAGCTGAGCAGACTACAGGAGGCGACAACGCGCCGTCACCGCTGAATACAGCTTTGTCTACCGTAGGCACGCCGTTCCTGCTGCGACACAAGCTGCGCGACTATCAGCTGGAGGGTCTGCGCTGGATGGTAGACTTGCATGACAAAGGGCTGAACGGTATTCTGGCCGACGAAATGGGTCTTGGCAAAACCATCCAGACCATTGCATTGTTTGCGCATCTTGCCTGCGAAAAGGGCGTATGGGGCCCGCACCTGGTGGTAGTGCCGACTAGTGTGCTGCTCAACTGGACCGTGGAGCTGAAAAAGTGGTGCCCTGGTCTCAAAGTGCTCACCTACTATGGCAGTGCCAAGGAGCGTAAAGAGCGGCGCCGCGGCTGGTCGACCGAGAACTCTTTCCATGTGTGCGTGACCACGTATCAACTGGTGTTGCAGGACCAAGCCATTTTCCGCCGGCGCCACTGGTACTACATGGTGCTGGACGAGGCGCACAATATCAAAAACTTTCGGTCGCAACGCTGGCAAACGTTGCTCGGGTTCCACTCGCGCCACCGATTGCTGCTCACCGGCACGCCGCTCCAGAACAACCTGACAGAGCTCTGGTCGCTTTTGTATTTCCTAATGCCAGGAGGTATCGCACCGTCGGCACAGTTTGGCTTTGCCAGCCAGCGTGAATTCCAGGAATGGTTTGGCCGACCCATCGATCGCATCATTCAGGAAAGTGGGCTGGATGACGAGGGTGTCGACCGTAGTCAACGCGTTGCCACCGTTGTCCAGCAGCTGCACACGCTGCTGCGGCCGTATCTACTGCGACGCATCAAGGCGGACGTGGAGCAACAGTTACCGGGCAAATACGAGCACACAGTATGGTGTCGGCTGTCGAAGCGGCAACGCTTGCTCTACGACGACTTTATGGCTCGTGCACGTACGCGCGAAACACTGGCGTCTGGACATTACCTTAGCATCATCAACTGTTTGATGCAGCTGCGTAAAGTGTGCAACCATCCGGATCTCTTTGAGCCGCGTCCGGTCGTCACGTCGTTTTCTATGCCGGATGTCACACTGGAACGCGGCGAGGCGCTTGAACAGCGTGTGCGTCGACACTTGCGTTCCACCGAACGTTGCTCAGTAACCGCTAAACTGACAAGCAGCAGTCTATGTGACGAGGAACTGCGGTTTGCGCAGCGCATTGAGCACCCCAATGCTATCACATCGCTGGCGGTCTCGCTACAGCTCCCGCCAGAGCGGACGCCAGCGTCGGCACGGTGGCCACAACCTGATCCATGCTCACTGGTAAATTACCACCTCCATCGCGCCGAAAGGCAGCGGCTGGAGCATGCACAGCGCTGGCAGCGGCTGGACGAGCAGAATGTGCGCCACTACGAGCGCAGTCCTGTCTATGGTGGTCCGCTGTTGCATCTACTGACCCAGCCAACCCGAGGCCGCCGCTCAACGCCAGCCAAGGTAGAACATGGTACGGTACGCGTCGAGTCGCTTCTGGAGCAATTTTCAGCACGATTGGCGCGCGATATGGCGCAGTCCCTACATGATCGTGTCGAAAACTCGCGTGAGCTGCTGGATCGCTTTGCGATAGTGATCCCTCCAATCGTGGTACAGCCAGATCGTGCATTAGCCGGCGTGAGCGCCTTGTTGAGCAACAATGATACACCCGAAGCGAATTGTGCAGCGGATACCTGGCTTCCGGTGCTCCATCAAGCCGCCCGGTCAACCTTGGCCGATCCGCTTCATCCAGTTCGGGCGCGACAGCGCATCGGGTTTCCCGACAAGCGGCTGCTGCAGTACGACTGCGGTAAACTGCAGACGCTGGACCGACTGTTGCGCGATCTCAAGGCAGGTGGCCATCGCACGCTGATTTTCACACAAATGACGCGCATGCTGGATATCTTGGAGGCATTCCTAAACCTGCACGGTCACCGTTATCTGCGGCTGGATGGTGCCACCAAGGTGGAGCAACGCCAGTCAATGACGGAGCGTTTCAATGCCGACTCGCGTATTTTTGCCTTTATCCTGTCGACGCGCTCTGGAGGACTTGGCATTAACTTGACTGGTGCCGACTCGGTCATCTTCTACGACTCTGACTGGAATCCGTTCATGGACCGGCAGTGTCAGGACCGGTAAGTGGATGAAGACGGCAGATGAGCTGCACATTGTCCGTGGCTAACTCAACCCGCGTGTATGTGTATGCATGTGCGTGTTTCAGCTGCCATCGTATTGGGCAGACACGCGATGTTCACATCTACCGACTAGTAAGCGAGCATACGATTGAGGACAACATTTTGCGCAAAGCAAGCCAAAAGCGCATGCTTGACAATGTCGTGATTCAAAAGGGTGACTTTACCACCGAGTTTCTCGCGCGCATCAACTGGCGCGACGCACTTGGTCTGGATGAGTCTGCAGATGGTGGTGCGCTTGCAGCGGCAGATATTGACGCGTCACTGGCTGCAACCGAGGGCTCTCTGTCATCGGGCCAGCTGGAGGCAGCGCTGGCCGAGGTGGAGGATGCCGCAGATGTAGCAGCTATGCGGCGTGCTCGCCGAGAGGCCATGGAGACGGATCGCGCCGATCTAGTCGACTACGGCACCAGCGAGCAAACACAAAAGCACGATGACTCGCGTGACAGCGTCTGCTCGCCGACTCCTACCGATGCGCCCGCCGAAGCAATCGCCACCGCCGATGACGACGGAGAAGAGGACGAGGACGAAGATGGCCCGGGCGCCATCGAAGAGTACATGCTGCGCATGGCCGAGTGGAACTATGCGCCTAGTTCCGATGCATAGCGGATGCACTTTTTCGTCCGCCTCCCTGACCCTGCCGCACACCGCTCTGCCCTTCATTTTCTTGTAGCATCAGCCTGTATTTTTACGCAGTCTTGCGCGGCACAAATGGCGTTGTTGTTGCTTTTGCGTGACTTGTCGTTCAATCACGTGATACAGCAATTGTCAACAAATAGGCTCGCGTGGCTTTGTTTTCGTCTGACATAACGCATCCACATGCCGCGAGCGCTGGTGGTAGCATGGCACTGTGGCGCGCCAGGCGGACGGGCGGACGAACGCCTAGACCGGCAGCAGCACAAGCATCCTATGATGCATAATGGATAACCGTGCTGCATGGTGTGAATGGGTCATGCTGTGACGTGATGGCTTAGTGAGAGAGTAGGGGCTGAAAGGTTTATCGGTGTGTCACTTTGCAGCCGCCTATTTCCGCCTTCGCCGCCCCCGTGCATCCATCCATCCGCTTGCTGTTGCTTTTCGCTTTCATCCATTGTCCAAGGTGCGTATGTGCATACATCCATCCGACTACGGCGCCCATCGAGGATAGCAGCGGTGCAGACGATGGCTAGAATGGATGTGCGCTGCTGCGGTGTCGCCTGGGCGTACAGTGTATACAGGCGACACAGCGTCATCGCTATCGCCGCGGCTCACTCCATCTAGCCGGCTGGCCGGCTGGCTGGCGAGACGCCTTTTCCACCAACTACGCCAAACGCTAACAGCGGACCGCTTTTGCGCTGTGTTATCGCTGTAGACACACACGATGGCTGACATTCCGACTTTCAAGCTGGTCCTCGGTAGGTTGCGCGCAAGCACGCGCTCGTCCTCGTCGGCTCCGTTCGCTTGCTCATCCCCCGTGCTGTCTTGCAGTGGGCGATGGTGGTACGGGCAAGACTACCTTTGTCAAGCGCCATCTGTCGGGCGAGTTTGAGAAGCAGTACAACGCCACCATCGGTGTCGAGGTGCACCCGATCACCTTCCACACCGACTACGGCCGCATCTGCTTCAACACCTGGGACACTGCCGGCCAGGAGAAGTTTGGCGGTCTGCGCGATGGCTACTAGTACGTACGCGCTCGAGTGCGCATTTTGCGTGCATACGCTGCACGGTGGAATGTCGGCAGGCGTGCATGGTGTGGACTTTGACGCTTACAGGCGGCTCATGGTCTCTTGCAGCATCCAGGGCCAGTGCGGTATCATCATGTTTGATGTGACCTCGCGCATTACCTACAAGAACGTCCCGAACTGGCATCGCGATCTGGTCCGCGTCTGCGAGAACATCCCCATTGTTCTCTGCGGCAACAAGGTCGATGTCAAGGTAAGCGGCGCCACATGGACTGCATCGGCATGCAGCAACCGATGCTCATGGTACCTGGCGCTGCACGCGAGAATAGGAGCGCAAGGTGAAGGCCAAGACCATTACCTTCCACCGCAAGAAGAACCTCCAGTACTACGACATCTCGGCCAAGAGCAACTACAACTTTGAGAAGCCGTTCCTGTGGCTCGCTCGCAAGCTGGCTGGGTAAGACATGGCGTCGTGGGGCTGCAGCGAGCTTGGGCGTAAACTGACGCGCCACGCCTCACTCTGCGCCACAGTAACCCCAACCTTGTCTTCGTCGAGGATCCGGCGCTTCTCCCGCCCGAGGTTGCCGTCGACCCGAGCCTGATGCAGCAGTACCAGGAGGAACTGAACACGGCCGCTGCCATGCCGCTGCCGGGTGGGTATTATCGCTGTTGCTGTAGAACACGAGGCAACTGGGCGCTAACTTTTCCTAAACGCAACAGACGACGACGACGATCTGTAAATCATTCGACCTGTGTAGCCATATGGACGTGTGCCCGTGCCACGCGCGCGCACACTGGCAACCGGTCTGACAACATGAGCGGTGGTGCTGTTGCTGTAGTCGCGGGCTTTGCTGGGCGCTGCTTTTGTGGCGACTATTGGAATACAGTCTGCAAGTCCATCTACCCTCTTGAGTGTTGTCGCCGGCGGGCTGTGTGGGTGTTGCGTAAGCATGTACACGCTCGCGTATCGCACGCTGGAACAATAAACGGGCCTGGGTGCAATACAGCCATCTTTGCGCCGTCTCCATAACTATCCTGTACTTGATCGTGTGTGACCGTCCACTACGCCTGGCGTGTACTTGCATGGTACGTGCAACGAATGTGGCGCTTGGTATTTATCTGTCCAGGTGGCCGATCGGTCCGGCATTTTGCAGACCCATGACTGGTCGACAAAACTGCATGTGCCGTTCATGATGTTTGATGCCAAGGTACACGCTGCCAAGACGCCATCGGCGGTTTATTGCCAAGGAGCGACGAGATGATCATGCAAAGTGCATTTATTGCTGCCAGAGCGCAAAAGTCTAGTGCATATCATGTAAAGTGGATAAAGACGGTGTAGTAGGCCAGCATCAGCAATGCAGCGTGGTATTTGCTGATAGCGCTGCCTACCAAGCTGATACCTTGTTATTCATCAACTTGGCCCTGAGCTTGATCCACATATTTTGCAAGAATGACTTTTTGACCTCCGGTTCACTGTCGGAGAGCGAGAGAAAATCCTTTAGGGTGAAGGTACCAACCCGGTCCTCCGCCTTGCACGCCAAAAGAGGGCTCATCAGGCTGATTAGACCCTTGTGCTCTGCATTGATCGGCGGGAACAGTCTCTTGCCGGTCTTGGCCGCCTTCTCCATTGCTTGCAGCATTTTCTTGTTAGAAACAGGCACGATTGCGCCATGTTTCTTGGTGTAGCCGTAGGGCGGCATACCGTTTGTTATAAAGTAGAGCGTCGCGCCAAGCATCCAGACATCGCGCCTGTATTGATCTACAGATGACTGGTTGTAGTCTTCCGGTGGATTGTAGCCTCGCTCGCCCGGGATGGACGCTTGCGGTTGATCCGATACCGTCCGCGATCTCTCAAAGCCAGTAAAGGCGAACTGAAGCCTGCTGCTTTTTACGCTTTCAGCACGAATAATAATATCTGTGCCATCAAGGATACCATATGAGCTAATGCAGCGAGAGGCCGGTTGCAAAAAACCATGCTTACTGTTTGGATTAATGTTGCCGTGAACAATAGCCTCTCGATGCAGGTACATCATTACTATGCGCATCAATGTGACACAGGTTAGCGTATGTGTGCTGCACGTGGTCGATGTTATCTAGTGGCACCTACCCGGGATTGCAGCAGCGGCAAATTCAGCAGCAATCTTCTCCCTGGTCCGACCGTTCTGCTGAGCCATGAATTCCCGCAGATTCGGCCCCTTGACGGGCTCCAAGACTAGGCAGTGATAGCCATCACGTGTCGGAAATGAACCCAGCATCGTCGGGAATGATGTATAGTGGAATATATGCCGAAAGTCTTCGTCATACACCTACTTTGACGTCAGTACACGTGCAAGTTCAGCACACGGGCATCACACCTACTTCGAGAGCCTTGATTTCGGCATAGTGGCGCTCTACATTAGGAGTGCACTTGAGATGGCCGTCAATGCCCTTGTACTTGACAACGGCCGTACGCAGCCCTCCTTCTCCGTCGATATGTCGCTTCATCGGAACAACATCAGGGTGATTGGGCCAGTAGGCCTGACTGGCTAGTTTGTTGGCGGATGATGGGCTGCTTTTGAGCAGCACAGCTGCAGCGGCTGCAAGTAGTGTGCCGGCAGAAAGAAAACGCATGGTGAAGGAAAGCACTGATTTAAAGATGCCAATGTGGTGTTACTCGTGCCGCGTTAACGGATCGACAATCGATCGATCAAGCATAAGAAAAAAGCGTATCGTGAGCCGTAGCGAGGTGGGTGACGAGTGAGGATGCGAGATAAGGAAGCATTCGTATCCGGTAAGTTTATTCCGGTTGGGCGCGTAACCATGCGCGCCTTAAGTAGCAGCGTGTGGACAGTTTCAAAAATGCATGCAAAAACACCGAAAACCCGTGCACAAAGGCGTACAGGGCGATACCGGGTGCGCATGATGTTAAAACAAGGGCAAGGCGATGAAACGCGGCTGCGAGGATTGCCCGTGTCCTAGTGTGCTGTTTTTGTGCGCGCTCCTCCGATCCAACGTGCATTTGTCGACAAAAAGCAATCGCGAGTGCTGAATAAGGATAATCGAGATGCAACAAATGTAGGTTGCATATGGCGCCAGCAGGAACGCGGCATAAAACGGGTGCCCCTTATGAGACGCAGTGGTAGGTGGCGCAGTGTAAATGTTTGGCAGCAATGGCACTTGGTTTCGCGATGCCACACAGTTATGCCCAAAAGCGACACAGCAGCACATGGGCTTGAATACTTTCAGCTAATGTAGACAGTTCATTGAGCGCAAATGCTGCAAACCTGAAGATGCGCCAACGGGGTCTTTTGCTAGTTTGCATGGCTTGATCAGGCTCTACTGTCCAAAAAAAATCGAGCCAAGCAACCGATGTGGGCTGATGCTGCCAGACAAACGGCCACCGGTCACAAAAATGGCGGTATGGATGCATGATCGATAAGGTCGGGTTCGAAATATCGCGTGTGCTGAAATTTGAGCGGTTCATTGCCCCATGCTGTCCAACCGGGAATAAGCGCGCGGGCAAACAGTTCCAGACATGCTGGCTGCTGTGGCAGATACTCAGCCAGCAGCTCTACAACCATGCTTGTCTCGTTAGCAGAACAGCGACAGAAAATCGCACGGCATTGGTAAACCTACCGTCCAATGGCGGCTTGCGCGAGTGCAGCGTGCATTGTGTGCTAGCAAAAACACGTCGCGCCGGCACTGGTGCCGGTACTAGCGAGTCTGTCTGTTCGTTTGTCACACTGGGATCAGACACTGTGGACGCCGATTGGCGTTCTTGGTGCTGTGGGCGCCGACGAGCAATCAACAACCGCTCGTAGGGTTTGCGATGCTGCGTTCCAAGTGGCAGCACAGGCTCACCGGTGTTGGCCAGCTATACGCAGCATTGCGCTTGTAGTTAGCCACACAGCATTGACAACGCATCCTTCTATCGACACCGCACCTTGAGCCAGCACCACTCTCCGATGAGATCTACGTTCCATGCAGGAAACAGACGCTCCAGCAGTATACGGCGATGACGTGGCCGATGGGTTGTCCAGCAGCATAGCAGCCCGCCTGGTCGAACTTTTCCGATTACTTGACATGGTGCCACGAGCAGCTGTGCGATGGGAAGTTTGAAAAGATCGTACATGTCCAGCGTAGCATACTGACTGCCGCGCTCTGCCGACACATTTGGATACGGCGGGTCCATCACCTGTTGGAACAAACATGCTGTAATTAGCCTGGCGCTGACAGAGTGTGCTAGCTGGCACCTACAATTAAATCAAAGCCATGCTGGGGCATGGGTGCGACTAGATTGCACGCGTCGTCAATCGACATGGATCTGTGCGTGCGTACATCGCTTTCCACCTACTATGCTTGAGAAAGCGACATTGCTCGATATCAGAGGCCAGGAACTGCGCTCGAGGTGGCACTAGAAAAACGTCGCCTGTCTGCGATACGCGTATTCTCTTGCTTTGATCACTTTCATTGACGACATAGGTGTATACCAGATCAAACTCATCCAGCTGCGTTACATCATGCTCTATGTTTACGCAAAGATGAGCTTTGCTAGGCGACAGGCAAATCCGCCAGAAGGCCGGCACGCACCGAGGTTGGTGGTTCCCAGTGCGTCATCCGCCAGACGATCGATGCCGCGCATGGTACGTGCCATGCTACCGATACTTGGAAGGTCGATTGACGTTGCATCCTCATCCTGTACAGCGGTTTCGTCATCTTCGGCACTCGTCTGTTCTGCGGGTGCTTGCGGTGCTTCCTCGCATAGCTGTTGGTATGCATCAGCCACCAGCCTGTCCAGCTCCTGCGTCAAGGTATCATTGGCGCTGCCTCGCGGTTCAACCCGTCTACGCTTGTTTGGCTGGCGCGGTATGTAGGCAATGAGGCCAACATGCTTGCAGCAGTTGTCGCGCCGCACCACCTACATTGGCACGCTGGTAGGGCTGTCTAAGGTTGAAATGACGCGCAGCGAATGCGAGTTGGCCCTGGAAGCCGCGTGAATAGAGCGCACGCGTGGCAAGCACAGCCGGTCGTCTGGCGCACGGCGCGTCTGGCGCATCCACCATGGCAGCTGTGCAACAAGAGAATCAAAGAGCATGTGGGCGGCGAGAAGCGCCGCATTCACTCTTGCCGCCTTACCACCCGCTGCATACATCCCGCGTCGCCATCTGGCTGCCTCCGCCACACCCACCATTCTCAGACGCCGGAACCTGCTTGAATCGTCGCCCGCATGACTGCGTCGGCGCGCAACTCGGCCGCAACCGCAGAGGTTGTCGACGAGCGCCTTTCGGTGCTGCAAGGACGCTTCCGGCGCCTGGATACGCTGACGAACAAGTCGGTAAGGAGGGGAGCAGACCTGTTGGCGGACAACCGCAACCTCAAGCATATGCACTCAACTGAGTATAGGTGTCCATGCTGGACCGCTTCGACGAGCGCTTCGCCAGGCTAGAGTCGTCTATTCTGCCCATTCACCAGTCGACGCAGGAGGTCGCTCGACTGGAAGAAGGTAGCTGGGGCACCGTGGGCTATCCACGCTGCAGCGGCCGCATGACTGATGCTCGGTCTACTATGCGACAGACCAAAAGCAGATGGCCCAGTCGCTCAAGACCGTTATCGAGTATATGGACATTGCCATTGAAGAAGAGGCTATCATTTTGCAAGGGTAAGCCGGCGAACAGGCGGTCGATACAAGGGCAAAGCTAAGCGATAGCACAACGATGGCGGTGGCGACAGACCGAATAGCGACAATCTGGACAAGTATCTGCATTCCATCGCTCGGTAAGCGTGCTTGGCCGGCATTACATGGCCGTCAACTTGTCTGATCGGGATCGGTCTGGCAAACAGAGTAAAGCAAGCTTGTGAGGTGCTTAGCCATAGCCGGTTGCGCTGCTGCGAGCGCGTTCTTACGCAGACGGTAAGAGCGAGTGGCGTTGCACTCGCTGGCCAGTGCAGCTGATATTGCAACGTACAGACGCAAGTGATGAAGGCATCGCTGCACCATTTGAAAGAGCTGTTTCGCAAGCGGCTGCAAGCATGTAGCAATGCTTCTGCACATGCTAACGGTGCGACCGCCCGAATCCTGCTCTCGGCGATTGTGTTGAGCTAATTTCGCTATCCAGGCGACTATTCCGTGTCTGCCGCGGCTCTGGACAGTCTGGCGGAACTTGGAACGTACATGGAGAGTGCAGAGAAAGAGTTCAACCACAAAACAGACTACACCAAGATTTACAGCGAAGTGCGCTCCGCCTATCTCAAAAAAGCGTTTACCATGCTGGCGCAGTCGGCGGGTCCTGGCGACATGAAAGCGGGCACCGTTTACCAGAAAGGATCTAGTTCATTTATTGGCTTTACAGAGGGTCTCATTCGCATGCTCAAGGTGCAGCTGACGACAGATCCGCATCGACGTCGACTGAAGCTAACGTGCTGGTGCTGCCATCTAGGCCGAGCGCAAGATTCTTGCACGCGTTATTCTGCACTCGGATTTGGATCCGATTCTGGACGATACTGTCAGCCCGGTGATGGACATGTACGCGGCTACGGGCGACACGATCGTGCGCAATGCACAGCGCAATTCGCAGAACAGCGTCTTTATGTTGTTTGACATTCTAGACACGCTCGAGTCTTCGTCAGCGGCGCTGAACAAGTGTTTGCAGGTATGCAGCGGATAAACAGCGACCGCCACCGATGTGATGATAACGCCACAGCATTTGGTCATGCTTCTCAGGGCACCTCGAAACTTGCGCGCGTGGCAGAACTGCAGAAAGCGGCCCGGGCCAGCGTCATCACCTTCTTTCCAGAATTCCTGGAGGGCGTTCGTGTGCGTGGTCTGCAGCCAGGGCAGCACCACTTACTGGTAGCTGACGTCTGATCTGATTTAGAACGCGGGTCTGCGTCCGACGCCGCTTTCCGAAGATGGCACGGTGCACGAGTTTACAACCGAGGTAGGCGACGCTAGACGGCGAGAATCTGCGTACACACCGTCGTGCTAAGTAGCAATGATCCGTAGACACTCAACAGCTTAAAGCGCCTGCTCGAGTATGATGAACGCGTGGAGCAGATGCTGACCACACTGGGCATTGGCAACTGGAACCTGCAGACCAAGACGCGCACCAAAAATGCCGCGGAAACCGGCATCGTCGGCAGCTACGTTTGTAGGTGTCGGCGTGAAATGTGGTCGCTGGCCGTACGCTAACGCTTATGCACTGTGACGGGCAGTGGATGTGATTGACACGCTGATGGCCTCGCTCGAAAGTCTGTCACGTAGCTATGGCAAGCCAACGCTAGCTGCTATCTTTTTGATGAACAACTACCGCTACATTGTCCAGTCCATTGACCAGTCGTTCCGCAAGTGGGTTGGCGACACTGCACCGCAAAAATACCACCAATTGGTGAAGAAGCAGCAGGATCTCTACCAGGATAGGTGGGTGGCGCTGAGCGTATTTGCGCCCAGTCGTTGTGCTGACGGTGGCGCCTGTTGTCGCTATGAATAGCTGGAAGCCGGTGATCGGCATTCTCATGGATGTCACGTACATCAAGGGCGGCGAAGTGAAGAAATCGCTGAGCAGTTCGGAAAAGGCGCAGATCAAGGAAAAGTTCCGAGTACGGGCTGCGCTGTTGTGGAGAAGCGTCGCAGGCAACGCTAACGCATCGATACACTGGCTCTTAGAGCTTCAACGAGGCATTCGACATGATCTATCGCAGTCAGCGTGGATACAGTATTCCGGATACAGATCTCCGCCAGGAAGTCATCCAACAGATTGGACAGGTGCTCATTCCCATGTACTCACGCTTTGCTGACAAGTATGTGCGGGGTGCAGGGGCGGCGACGGTGGCGACGCATACGCATGATGCACGGCTCACACGCACAAAGGTACAAGACGTCCGACTTTACCAAGAACGCTGCCAAGTATATCAAGTACAGCCCGGAGAATTTGCAGACGATGCTAAAGAGCTTCTTCGAAAACGCCACCTAATGTATCACTATTCCAGCGCTGCCGTCACTGCCTCCATCGTTCCGTGTGTAGTAAATGTCGCGTCGTCATGCCTTTCGTCTGCTGGTCTGTCAGTCCGGGTAGTTTTCTTGCAGCGTACTGGGCGTATCTGTGGCTCCGTCACTCCTGTTCTAGCCACTTTTCGTAGCTAGCCGAGGCCGCATCTTCTTCCTTGTTGCTGGACCGCTCGTACTTTTCCTTTCCGTCATGGATATGCGCCTCAACTTGTTGGCCGCCAAAGAAGCGACCGTTCATCAACTGTGCACGCAGGTGCATACGTTAGCTGACCGTATACTGCATACTTGTACCAGCCTGGCCACCAGTACGCACCTTGACACACGCGGCTGCGTGTTCTTCATCTTTGAACCGCACCGTGCACACGCCTTCGGGCGATTTCTGTCCAGAAAAGCGCATGCGTTGCCGTATTAGCAGCTGACAGCTGGCGCTGCGGCCGACCAAACCGGCATACTCACGTCGTAAAGGATAACATTGGTTACCTCGCCGAGCTTTTCCGCCTCTTGACGGATGTCGCCCTTGAGATCTAGCAGCAAAGTGGGATCTTCCTATAGTGTGCATGCAGCCATCTTAGTCGCTGCCATTTCGTACGCAGCATGCGTTTGTCCATGTGCGCACTCACATCAATCTCTTTCGGCGTAAACATGTGTTTGAGCACGACAATTTTGCGGAATCGATGCGACTTGTCCTTGACAGTAACCTCCTCCCAGTTGAGTTTCCTAAGTGCATTATATACTGTTAATGCTGCGACAGAGGCCAAGCAACCACACACAGACAACATACTTTTCCATCTGCTTCAGCTGCCGCTGCGCCTGCTTCTTGTCCACCTTGGGTCGGCTCTGGCCAGACTGCTCGCCTTCCGGCTTGGTCTTCTCAAACACCGCCTATCGCATGTGTCATCAGACAAGCGTATCATTTGCAGGACCTTGCCCAATGTGTAGGCCTACCTCTTCCACGCGTACCAGACCCGCTTGATCTGCGCGCAACGCGGTGCCATCTAGAAGATCCACGGCAAGTGTCACAGACTCGGGCCGGTAGTAAGTGACGAGCGCATCGCCCTTGGCCTGTCCATCTGCACTGCGATAGATTTTGATCTTGGGACCGCCTATTCACGATGCCACCGTGGCGTGAGCCATCTTGGCCTGCACATTCACTTGCCACATTCATGCTTACCGGTGGCGATATCGTCCATGAGCACGCCACACTTTGCAAAAAACTCGACCAGCTCATCCAGCTCCACATCGGCCGGCAAACCGGTCACGTAGACGGAGGTGTTGCCAGCCGGGCGCACCACCTTCTCCTCCTTTCCAGCGTTGCCTTTCCGCTAGCCAGTCGTAGAGCAGTGCGTTAGGCTTTGCCGGCAACGTGCCGGCGTACAGGTATCACGCTACCTTTTTACGAGGCGCCTCTGCTGGCACCTGGCTCTCGCTCGCTCGCTTTTCGCTGCTGGCTACTGGCGCGTCGTTTGCTTGCTGTGCAAAGCGCCCATTACTTCCTGCTCGTCGTACCGTGTGCGGCCCGAGCGAGCGACACTACGCCGCCGCATACCTGCTGATTCTCATAGGCGCTTTGTTGCGCAGACACGAGCGATTCATTCCACTGTTGTTGCACACTGGCCTGTCAGCAGTAGGCCTTGCCGCTGTCGCTGGCCTCACGCCACCTACCATAGGGAACCTGTGACAGTGACATACAGAAGCATGTAAGTGTGCGCCGACCAAGACTGTTGCGGCTGCGGCTGCCATCTGCTTACCAGGCCTTTTTGTCCTCGTCATACTCGTATTCGATGCCGTCTTTGGCGTCAGTGTAGATCCACTTTTGCATTTCTGCATGGAAGCGCACTTCATTGCCCTGTGACCAATTGGCCGCATCAGCACCTGGTGCATGTGGTGCGCTGGGCGCTGCACTGGATGTCTGGCTGCTCATGGCGACAGTGGAAGGAAGCAAACGCTTGATAAAAGGACAGTAGGCAAGTGACCAAGAGTAACACACACGCACATGCAGGCTGCGTCACAGGGTTAAAAATGCCTCTATTCCAGTGGACAGTCTACCAATGCATCACAGCCATTTCAGTAGGCATGCTGTCTACCGATGCATCATGTAGAGCAGAAGCAGAATGGAGCACAGCGAGATGACGGCCACCATAATGTACATGTCGCGTCGCCGCCGCGTAGCAATGCGGCCCATGAGCGTATTCAGTCCTGGCACCGTGTCTATGTACAGCGTGAGCACACAGGGCAGAGAGGCACGGCCTTTCTCGTGACGGTACTCACTGATCAGCGTGCGTACGGTGCCAGTAGAGCGAGAAATGGATTGTCGCTGATCCTCGAGCTCCAGCTGAAAGTCGGCGGCTCTCCTGTTTGGCCACATTAGCGATCTGCAGACGTCCCCACCGCCCATTGACACCATACGCACTGGATGAGTGAGTCTGTCGCTTGATTAGACCGGTCGAGTTGTGCGCGCTCGTCCAGCCAGTAGTCGGTCGCATTAGCGTAATGTCTATCGCAATTGGGCACGCTACAAGCATCAGCCATGGGCATTGACTAGGCATAGTGCGCAGGATACACACCGAGCTTGACGCGGCGTATCCTCCAGCAGTTCGTCTCGTTCTCGATGTCGGCGCGCTGTCTGCATGACACGCGTTAGGCATACTCCTTCTGTGCGACTGTCGCTAACAGCTCACCTGCATTGCGGTGAATTTGCCGCGCGCTTCCTGCAGCGCCTCGCGCTGACGCTGTACATAGGACGTGCGGAATAGCGCGCTACCACCTTCTTCTTTGGCGGCAGCCTGTGCAAGTGCCTCAATGTCCTGCGCGTACTGAATTGTGCGCGTCAGTTCAGCGTAGCCACCAGCTACGCCCGCCTGCTGCGACTCACCTGCGACAGCAGGTCGTGTGTGTCATGCTCCAGCTGCGCCACTTGTCGGCCTGCCTCGGCATCATTACGCAGCTGCTCAAGCCGAGTTGTGAGCGTGCGTTCGGTGGTCCAGCAGCGTTTCTTGAGTACGGTGAATGAGGACATGGTGCGTGGCAGGAGAACAAAACGCAGCCACGCCGCCACGCCGCCACGTCCGCCCGCTACACTTTCCTCTTTCTTTCTCGTGGTGGTGCCAAGCGTGCTCGACATCCAGCCACGCTGCCTGTTGCGCTCCAAATATGCTGCCACCCAACAGCTTCATTGGCGCCGGCGAGGCGGTCGCGGCAAGCGTCGGCATTGGCTGTCTGTACGTTGGCAGTCTCTATGCCATTGGCAATCGGCGTCTTGTACGCTGCCAGTGGAATCGCAACCATCCCGAAGTGATTGTCGACCGACTACGTGCTGCCAGCGTGGTTACGGTTCTGCTGCCGATAATGCTCTGGGCGCTGTTTGCGCAGCACGGCCTATTAGGCCATGTAACAGTGGGTGATATCGTGGCGGAGCCGCATATTGGTATCACGCGCACTCATAGTCATTGGCATGGCTGGCCAGTCATGGAGTGCAAGCATGGCTGCCATGCTGCGTCTGCTAGGTGTAGGCTGGACAAGTGCGCGCCAGGTGTTGGCGGCGACACTATTGCCGCTACTGCATACAATGCTGCTGTTTCTCGGACCTTTGGTCTCTGAATGGCAGACTGGCGAGCTAAAGACAACCATTCGACTGCTTGACTTTAGCAATGCCGATACCACACAGCATCTCATTAGCCTTCGCAACTATGTTGTGGTAAGCACTGGAACAATATGGTCATCTATCTGTATTGCATTCTTGGCGAGCTCACGCATCATGGAAACATCAGGGCCCCATATCCGAGGAGATTGTCTTTCGTGCCTGTCTAGGCGCGCTGCTTGCCCAAACACACATGTCGACCACTGCGGCTGTGCTGTCCTCCTCGCTCATTTTTGGTCTAGGCAAGTGCTATGCCGTGTCGCGCCGACAAAATGGTCGTGGCTGACAAACAGCTTTTCATCATGATGCAGCCCATGCGCACCATGCATGGGAGATGTACGCGCGCAACCGTCATCGGCCCAATGCATTGCGCGTGGCACTCGCACAGACAGGTAGATGGCGTATAAATGCCATCGCGACATTTAGACGACAGCTAATTTGGTGGTTGACGTGAATCACCAGCATTCCAGCTCTTCTATTGCGCGGTGTTTGGCTCCTACACCATGATGCTGTTTCTACGCACTGGTACGTCAGATGATTGCAGCAGTATAATGCGTTTACCGCTGACAGCGGTTTATCTTGCGGTTAGGACATGTCCTGGGTGCCATCTTATCGCATGCATTCTGTAACATCATGGGACTGCCCGACATTGGGCAGCTTTTCACCGAGTCGGGCCGCTTACGTATAGGCAAGTGATGGCGTATCAATCAGTCGAGGCACCGGTGCTAACAGCTTGTCTGCAGGCATGCTGAGCGTTTACCTACTCGGCATTGCACTGTTTGTGCTCACCTACACAACTCTTCTCGATCCGACCATCTACGATTCCGTCTACTGGACTGTGGTAGCATAATAGAGCACTGTCGTTTAGCATGTGTTGGCGCTGGTACTGGGCAGGCCTGCGACAGTTGCAGCAGTAGACATTTCCGATCAATCAATGTTGGTACATTTGGTCGCATACGGAGCAGACATGTATCAATGTTTTTGCATGCACACGCTTTATCGGTGCTGATGCGTTTATTCCTTTTGCACAAGAAGCACTCGCTTCACTTTGCTGGTGGCTGCAGGGTTTGCGACGTCGTTGGGCGCACGATGGCGATGCGATAGACAGGGCATGCTGGGGGAAGGGTCGGCGTTATAGCGGTAAGGATGAAAGAGAGAGAGAGAGAAAAGAAATGGGAGAAGGAGAGGGAGGAGAGAGGGGGATGATTGGAAAGAGAACGGAAAGGATGCAAATGTGAAAGCTGGCGATCAAATGGCAAATAGTACGGTACTAGAGGAGAGGAAGCAAGCAAACAGGCCGTGGTATCCAAGGTGCTGGATCGGGCCACGTGTCAGAACAACCGAGTCGGGTGGATAAACTGGCCACCAAGGGCAAAGGAAGGAAGATGGAAGCGGTGAACGGATAGCGCCACATGGCCCAGGCGAATAGATCAAATGCACCGAGATAAAGAACGGCCGCTGAACAATGGCGGCTCGGTTTAGAGAGAGAAAAGGCGTCGTCGATACAACGGGCACGCTAAAAAGAAGACAAGGCGAGACACGCGCAGCGCGTATGCGCGCACGCGTAGAAAGGCACAATGCGACGACGGCCAAGTAGCGTAGCAAGAGAGGACGATGGACAACACAGACGACGCGGTGAACGCGGGTGTGCAACGGAGAAAATGAAGGCGAACTGATGATGATGATGATGATGATGATGATGATGATGACGATGATGATGATGACGACGATGATGAATCAATAGACGGCAGGTGAGCAGAGCGAGAGAGTGAGTAGGAGAGCGAGAGAGATGGGAGCAAGGCGACAGAGTGCAATGAATGCTGGTGCGAGTGTGCAGACGCAAACGGCGGCCAATGTCGTCGTCGCTGATTGATGCGCACTGCTTTGGGGCTGTTGATACGGCGGTGCGTGCACGTGCCATAACCGGTCCGGAGCAAGAGGCAGCAATGTACGGCGACAGTGGTCGCGGTGACAGTGAAGAGCGCGGCAGAGACAGAGAAGGCGCGAAACTGAAAGTTGAACAAGTAAGGCACACGAAGAAGGGCTGTTCATCAGGGCGCGTGGAAGATAAAGCGCGGCACCGGCACGCGAATGCTCCAGATGTGAATAGCAGGGCGTGCCATTAAGCGGTCACACCAGGGTTCGCAAAATCAAGCGAAAGCATGCCGTCTTCGCGCTCGCCAACGTACTGGCCGTTCATCTGGGTGACGGGCTGCAGTTCGCGCGGATCGCGCGTCACCATCAGCTGCTGCATCTGCTGATGCTGGTGCTGATGCGGCGGCTGCGGCTGTGGCGGTGCAATCACCTGACGGTGCGTCGGAAACACGCTGGGGATCACCTGCGGAATCATCGGCGGGCCATAGTAACCGTGGTAGCTGGTAATGCCAGGCATCGCCTGCAGGCCAGGCATGGCCATGGGCGCCGCGCCAAACGCATGAGGCATGCGCGGGAAGGCCGTGGCGGCAGCAGCGGCAGCCGGCGGCACATGCTGCGGCCGACCCCAGGACAGCCGGACACGCGACGTGCCGATCACACAGCCGTTCATCTGGGCGATGGCCTGTTCGGCGCAGGCGCGATGCAGAAACTGGACAAAGCCGCAGTTCTTGCCGGGCGGGATCTTGACGTACGTCACCTCGCCCACGTTTGAGAATGCATTGCGGAGATCATCCTCGGTCGTGTAGCCGGTCAGTCCGCCGACAAACACAGTCGTGTTGTTGGGATCCGTGAACTGGTTGTACTCCATGGTAGGCGCCGGCGCCGGCTGGAGCATGGGCGCTATGGCGTTGGGAGCATTATAGGCGTTTGCGTTAATACTGTAGATTTGGCCGTTGGTGAGGGGCGCCACGGGCGCCATCGGCGCAGAGGGCATCATGTTGGCGGGCGTGGACACATTGATGGCGAACGGCATGTTGTGCCGGTTCTTGGGCGTCGCCATGGAGATGCGCATGGGCCGACTGCCACAGTGCATGCCCTGCATCTCTTGCAGCGCGCGGTGCTGCTCCGCTTCGTCAAAGAAGCGCACAAAGCCGTAGCCTGATCGACGCAGCGTGCGTTAGCAGAGATGCCGCACCGCCAGCTGCATGTGCGCGCGCCTCTCATCGTACACGCACCTTTGGGCGCACCGGTAACGCTGTCGGTGACCACCTTGGCCGACTTGACCGACGTGTAGTAGGTGTGGAACAGCGACTAGCATGACCCGTTAGCACAACACGCGCCTTGGACGGTCGCTACCCTTTGCTTACCAGCAGCATCTGCTCCGTGACCTCGGCGGCAAGATCACCGATAAAGATGGAAAACTCGGGACTATGCACCATGGACCGACACTCGTTAGTCCGCGCTACCATGAAAACAGCATCTCGCCGTCAGCGCGCCCTTACCTGCGGTCCATGTCGCTGCTGCTGGTGGAAATGCTGCGCATGGTGCTGGGTCCGCCTGTGCCAAGTGGCAGCGAATTACCGCCACCGCTGGCCCAGTTGAGGCGAAACACCTTGTCAGTGCCAGGAATCAGCGTACCATTGTAACGTGCCAGTGCATTGGCCGCGCCTTCATTGGTGCCCATGTCGACAAAGCAGTAGTTGGCATTGTTGCTAGCAGAGCCAATGCTGATTAGTATCCACGAAACGCATAACTGGGTAAAAGACTACACTTACCCGGTATAGCGATCGCGAATCATCTTGACCTGCACCGTCTCACCC
Organism: Thamnocephalis sphaerospora; assembly: GCA_003614735.1. Taxonomy (NCBI): domain Eukaryota; kingdom Fungi; phylum Zoopagomycota; class Zoopagomycetes; order Zoopagales; family Sigmoideomycetaceae; genus Thamnocephalis; species Thamnocephalis sphaerospora. The sequence continues at coordinate 11,532 of KZ992561.1, read as the reverse complement.
AGCTGCAGCCAGACATTCTTGATGAACGCCTCGTCCATATACGGCTCAAGTTCACCCATCCTAGTGGCGTACGTGGCACAGCCCACCCGGCGTTCGTCAGTACGCTGGCACGGCAGTCTGTATCGCGTCCCATTGGGTACTGGCATGCATATATCCTGTTCACACGCTGTAGGATGTGCGTGTATGCGTGGCGCTACACTTACCAGAGCGATGAGCGCTGAGGCTCGATGGCGGCAAATGCTGCCACGCCGACCGGCACCGACTGACTCGGCGAGATTGGCACCGTGCTGGCCGGCGAGTTTTGCGACACGGGAACCGAGGATGGTGCCACCGGCTGAGCCGGCTGCGAAGGCGGCACCAGCATAGATGGATCGTACACCGACGGCTGCACCTGCGACGGCGGCTGCTGCGTCGGATCGGTAACCTGCGGCGGCTGGAAAAAGGACATGCTGTGCGGAGTATGCGGTGACAGGCGGACTGGTGGCGACTAGAGACGCGCTATCGTTGCTCCTGGTGTAGCGGTCGTTGAAACGTAGACCAGCGGTGACCGGCAAGACGCGCGAGTATGCTAAGCGCACGTGCAACTGAGGTTACCACAATGGGAAGACGGCAAGAACACAAAACGTAAGAGATAGTCAAGGCGTCAACAGGGTGTCAAAATATGACTAGGCCAAGACAAGCTCCACCGGTGACAAGCGCAGCGTAGGAGCACGCGCGCACGCTCCCACACACTCCCACACACGGAGTAAGAAGGGGGCGTCTGAGCGTAAGCACAATAGCCAGGCGACCAGGCAGGCCGTCAGTGTGCCAAGTCCGTATCAGACACGAGTAAACACAGGCAGCCTAGGGTAAGATGAGCGTGCACAAAGGACACAAGGCACGGCGACGAAAAGAGCGCAACGACAAAGAGGCCAGGAAGAAAGCCGCTGACGGAGAAGCGCGGCGGAAACCAAGACAAAAGCGGCGCTAGAATGGGAATCGGATCGCCAGCAACAACCTGGACGGAGCACCGTAGCGGAGAATGGCGCGCACGCAGCAAGAAAGAGGCAATGGGCAGTGACGGCGGATAAAACACGAACCAACGAGTAGAAAGCGACGGCAACAAACAAGAAAGAGAAGACGGCGGGTTGTTGCAGCGGCTGCGGTGCAATAGTGCGCAAGTCGTCGTGATAGGCGTGGGGCAGGAACGCGTAACGGTGAGGCCAACGCACAGAGGCGGAAAAGTAAAAAGGGAGCATATGCGATGATGCGACGCAGCCGCATTGGGCAAAGAACGTGAATGAAAAATAGCACCCGGCCTCAGGTGCCGCTATCCGCACGTCACCTATCGGGGAATAGTTGCAGCAAGAGCAGACACCGTAGTGCGGCAACGGCAACGGCAACGGCAACCGCTGGGCCGAAGCAGGGGTAAGAGGACGCCGCGAGGGCCCGCCGGGTGCGTGTGGGTGCGGATGGTCTCTGCTGGCACCACGCGGCACCGAGGAGGACTGGAGTCAAGGGTCTGGGCACATTGGCCGCGAAAGGAAGCGGGTGGTACGCGCTAGACCACCAGCGCCACCGCCACAACCGCCCACCTGCAGCACTGTGCGGCCCCAACCGGCAGCTTACCTGGCGCGTGTGATGCGTCGGAGCGTGAAATGGCACCGACGTAAGACCGGGTAAGCGCACCGTCGATGGCAACGGCGACAGGGCACGCTGGCATGGATGGATACCATGTTGCGATAACGGCCGATACGGATGTCGTTACCGGTAGGACGAAACGTAGAAGCAAAGGGGCATGAGCGATAGGCCAGAGCGCAGCCAACCGAGCACAAACTCACACACAGGCAGGCACAACCACGGCCGGCCGACCGAAAGTAGGTCGGCTGTCGTGCTGGCGGGCCAGGGAGCAGACGTTCGGTGCAAAGACCGAGAAAAGCCAGACACGCGCCAGGCGATGATGCACGTACCAGAACCAGATGAACGTTAGGCGTAAGACCCCCGGGCGGTGCCGATAGGCTGGAATCGGCCAGTGCGGATGCGGGTGGATGAATGGGGTGGGCAAAGGAGGCGAGCGGACGAGCGGCAAGAAGAAAAATGCCGAGTTCGTCGTCAATAGGCAAAGGTGCGGCAACACCGAAAGAATAGCGTGGCCGAGTAAAGCAGCCGGGAAAAGAAGCCGCAAGTCGACGGTAAAAAGGCGGATAAAGAGAGGAAGCAACGAAACAAGTGCCAGCCACCGCAAGTGGACAACGAGGAAAGGCGCAGCGCACAACGTGAACAAGCGAGAGAGAGAGAGAGAGAGAGAGCGAAAGAGAGCGAGCAGACGGGCGGAAGCGATAGTGACCGCGGAAACGGCGTGGCTTGGAAGGCTATGGAAAGGGACCGAGGCCGGGCGGCAGGCAGGCGAGCGAGGAGCGAGCGGACCAGTGAGCAAAGGAGGAGAGTGCAGTAAAGACCAAGTCGGCAGAAGCAGCGCAAGCGAGAAAGAAGCACAAACACAACGATGCCCGTGGTAGGGGACAGCAAAAGGGCCGCGATGGCCGATACGGAAGACGACAGGACACCATGCTACTCGTACCAGCAGGTGTCGGCCATGGCCGCCAAAGCTGGACAAGGTTTAGCAGTGCGATAGGGTGCGCCATGTTGGCGGGTCGGCAGCAAGTGCGCGGCATCGCCATGACGCTGCGAGCGCGTCGGCGATGCGCTTTCGAGCGCGTGTGCGCGCGCGCCCTTGCGGCTGCCATTATCGCTGCGACATTGTCGTCTCTGTCATGGTCCGCCGCGCTGATGTGACGCGAAGCTGGAACGCGAGGGGAGCATCGGATGCGGGGAGGGCAGCATCGGCCACACCCACGCGCGAGCGCTGATGCTCCAGCGTGCGCGCTTCATGGCCGGGCTACAGCTGCCCACGCGTTCTTGTTGGCACAAGGAGACCGGCCGCCTCCAAGCTGGCCATCGTCTTTCAGGATGCGTTGTCCAGTGAGATGCAGGCGTGCCGCCGACACGCACACACCAACGATACGCCTCGGGTGGGACAAATCAGCACACTCGTTTATCCTGCTGCGTCCGGCAAATGCGGCGGCGGATGCACTGGGCCTGGACCACTCACCACCCGCACCTGCCCTCGGGCCATAGTGTCGCGCAAGCATGCCATCCTAGGCGGTCATGGCGATGTGCGCACGCACGTCCGTACACGCCTACCTGGACACACAGACACATGCTGCATCGGGCAACGGACTACTTGCAATGGCTTTGGGCGACGCACCTACACCACCCGGCGGATGGATGTGGATCGCTGCATGGTGCACCGAGCACGGGCGCATGGCGATAAGCACCGACAGCGTCTCAGCGTGGAACGAGACAGAAGCGCGGAATGGCCATCGGCAAACTGTCCGACCACGGGCGGCGGACGAGTAGGCGCATGTGCGACCCAAATCCCTGCAGCCGTGCGCTCCTAGTGGCCTCCTCGGTCCAACGCACCAGCGAGGAGCACAGCAGAGCTGCGGATCTGCACTTGCACGATGTCAATGACGACAGCGTAGCCCGCACTGGCAGACCGCAAGCGCCGGACTGCCGTAGCCGCCGTGGTACACACGCGACACATACGTCCGCGACCGTCCATGCTGAAACGCCGCTGCCCCGCCGCGGTCGGACGACCATGTCGTCACGACGGTTGCGCACCGGTGCTGCCAAGGGCGGAAAGATACGGGCTGCCTTGCGATAATGTACGCATGGAGGACAGCCGGCTAAACCGGTCGCGGCAACACAAAGACGCACATGCTCGCTGGCGTCTCGCTGCGTTGCTACATAATGCCGTGCGCCGCGCCAACACGCCCACTTTTCCTCACGACAAGTGTGGGCGCGTGCGCAGGGCACGCGGCCAATGGTTGACGGGCTATTTTTTAATGGCAACAATCGCTACGATACTAGCTCAATGTTGAGCGCTCACCGGCAGGCACATGGGTAGATACAGCGCGCGCTAAGATTGGGAGACGCCTAGCTGCGGCGCTGGCGGTTCACAGTGGTGAAACCGTCGTCATCCACGTCCGGCTGGCGCGGTGTGCGCACCGGCTGAGCGGCGTCGCCGCCCTGCTGCTGCTGCTGCTGCTTGGCAGCCTCGCGCGCACGCCAGCCGCCCTCGGCGTTGCCAAAGCGCGGCGAAGAGAAGGCCGGGGAGCGCTCGCCGCCACTGCTGGCCGCGCGCGCCATGTCAGTGCCACCACGCGACCACGATGTGGTGGCGCTACGGCGCCAAGGCGCGCTGCCTGACGATGACTCTTCGCGACGCTCGCTGAACGACTCCTCGCGACGGCTGCCGAACGACGACTCCTCACGACGGCTGCTGAACGACGACTCCTCGCGGCGGCTGCTGAACGACGACTCTTCACGGCGCTCGCTAAACGACGACTCTTCACGGCGGCTGCGCCAGTCGCTGCCACCCTCGCCGCGGAAGCCGCGCGGGCCGTCAAACGAGCTGGACTCCGAGCGGCGTTCGCTGAAGGTGCGGCGCCAGGTGCCAGTAGGCTCGGTCGTCGTGGTCGTGGTCTCGCGACGGCGCCACACCATATCTCCGGAGGACGTGGTCTGACGTCCGGCCGTAATCTTCTCTTCGGCCTGGCGCTCCGCCTGCTTAGCCGCCTGCTCGGCCAACTTGCGCTCGCGCTCCTCACGTTCGGCACGCTCAACCTCCTTACGCGCACGTTCCTCCTCCTCACGACGCTCCTCCTCTTCGCGACGACGGCGCTCCTCCTCCTCGCGGCGCTGACGTTCCTCCTCCTCAGCCTTGCGGCGCTGTTCTGCCTCGTACTTGGCCTCGCGGTACTCCTGCACCCGCTTCTTCTTGGCCTTCTCCAGCATCTTGGCGACCTCAGCGCAATGCTTCTCATAGTCCTCACGCACCTTGGACTCAAGGCCGTCACGGAACGCGCGATAGTCGGGCATGATGGCCGTCATCTTCATCTTCAGCTTCAGATCGCGTGCATGCTTGTCACGCGCCGCCTGCAGACGCGCGGCACGTGCAGAGTCAAAGTAGTGGCGGTCGGCCTTGCGCTGGCGCGCATAGTCCTTCTCAAGCAGCGGAATCTCCTCCTTGCGGAACGCACGCTCTGTGTGATCCAGGCGCTTGGCCACGCCCTTGAGACGAGCCTGAATCTGGGCCTTTTCGTCCTCAATCTGCTTGACCTGCAGCTCCACCAGCTTGTCGGCGTCCAGGTTCTCGAGCGTCTACGCACACAACACACACACACACACACACACAGATACCGATGGTTACACCGTTAGCCGCGATGCGCTACGATAAGATAGCAACCGCCACGACCACCGCCGCACGCACCTTGGCATCAACCTTGATGCCGCTCTTCTCGGTAAGCGACTCGGCCAGCTTGCGCGCCTCCTCGCGCTCAATGGCCTCACGTTCGCGCTGCATCTGCTCAATCTGGCGCTTGCGTGCCTCCTCCTCCTGGCGTGCCTTCTCCGTCATACGCTCCTGCTGCTGACGAAGAGCACGCTGCATCTGCTGCTCCTTCTCCTTTTGCATCTGCACATTCTCAATAATCTCCTTCTTGCGCTCGATGACGGCCTTGCGCGCAGCGTTGCGCTTGTGCTCGTCAACCATTTCAAAGAGTGCACGCGCCACCGACTGGCTCTTGATGATGCGACGCTCCTCCTCAATGGACGAGTCGATGCTGCCAACTGCAGACTGCAGACCGCTGTACAGGCGCGACAGGTGGTGGTGCATGGCCTCGGGCGGCGCCATCTGCAGGCGCGCACCGTCGACCACGGCGGCGGCCGGTGCGGAGAACAGCTCGCTGGTCTCAAAGGTGAGCGTACCGTTGTGATGGTCGACGCGGATCATCAGATCACCACGGCGGCAGCCGTTCATGATGAACTTTTCAATGTAGGCACGGTCATAGTCGAATGGCGGCGGGAACGAGGCCAGCTTAACGACCGTCTCGGTCTTCACCGTCGTGTAGACCTGCGACAGCTGCTGCAGCAGGCGAGTCAGCACCACCTGGTGCAGCGGCTCAATGTACTTTTTGGTCTCCTCATCCGCCGCCAGCTTGACCATGATCGGCTCGATGGTCTTGCAGATGGACAGCGGGTGGAATTTAGACTCTAGGCACTCGTACAGCTGGCGCAGCTCCTTTGGCACCTGCTGCAGCACACCGCGTGCCAACAGGTCCTTGAGCAGGCCAGAGCGCGTCGGCGCCTTGGTCAGACCCAGCAGGTTCGTAAGGCGGTGCAGCTTCGACTTGGACTCGTCGACGTCCGTGAAGATGCCGCTGCCGCGGTTGGAGGCAATCACCGGCACCGACAGCGTCGAAAGCAGAATGGACACAGCCGCCTTCTGCAGCGACTCGTTCGACGCCGTCTTGTTGATGGTGCGCCACAGGAAATAGCTGCGCTGCTGCGCCGCAGCATGGAACAGGTAGTTCTCGCCGACCATAAAGATCTTGGCCAGGTTCGAGTAGTAGTTGGCCATCATGTGCGGCTTGGGCACCTTCTTGGACATCACCAGCAGGTTGTAGATGTCCTCGACGGAGCGGAACGCCTCCTGCCACAGCTCCAGCTGCACCGCCGCATTCAGCTGCTCAACACGCGCATCCAGGTGACGCTGCAGCGTCTCCGGATCCGTGAGGTTGATCGAATGCGGCTGGTTCTGGTACTTGGACACGTTGCTCAGATGATGACGCAGCAGATCCGCAAGGCGGCGCATCTCCGTCTTGCGCAGATATTTGAGGCAGAACTGGAACGCGTGATGCGCCACCTGCTGGTAGAGCTGTTCCAGGCGCGCGTTGTTGCGCAGCGTGTCCAGCACATTGCGGTATGCCTCCCAGAGGAAGCGCAGCCACGGCGTGACGACGGCGCGATCCGTACGATCTTTGCTCTGCTCGCCGCTTACCGTGCCGAGCATGATCGACTCTGGCGTCTCGGCCACCTCGAGATCCTCAACGATTTCCAGGTTGATCTTGTCGGCCTTCTCCTGCGCCGACTGAACCTTTTCCTCGCTGAGCTCGAGGAAGCGGTTCACCACCGTCTATCGTGTACGTCCTCAAGTGTTAGCTCCAGATCCGTACTGCCTCGCACACGTCTCTGCTTGTACACACCTCGATGGCGGCAATGTTGGTGTTTTGCGCAAAGTTCTTGAACTGATGCAGGCCATCCTTGATCAGCTTGCCCTTGCGCTGCTCCACGCAGAGCTCGGTGAACTTGAGCATGATCGGCTCCAGGACGGAGACGGCCACGCTGCGCGAGCGCTTGGAGGTGATGACATCGTGCAGCACCTCCAGAGCAGCGCCTTGCTGACCAACAGCAATCAGCTCTACGCGTAGGCGCAGCCAGCGTCAGCGTCCTGACCGGGCAAGACTGCCGCCGCCGCCGCCGCCGCCGCCGCCGCCGCCGCCACCGCTCGGCAATCAGGCCAAACTACACTGACGTGGATACCACACGCTGGAACCGGCCATCATCGCACGTCCGATTCAACACTGTTCCGACCGCATTCCGCAGGCCAGATGGCCGATGCGCATACGGCTGCGTACGCCAATCGCGCCGCATCCTTTTGCGTACCTTCGGCGCGCTTGAGCGCATTCTCCGGACGCTGAAAGTAGGGGCCCATGGTGATGATGACCCTAATGCAACTCGCGCTGGTTTAGCCGATGGCGTAACCGACGCTAGTACGGACGGATGGATGGATGGACACGCGGATGGCGCGTATACAGATGGATGCACGACGTAACAGACGTTGGTCGGCAGATAAGCGAGGAAGAGCTCAGCCGAGGGCGGATGGTTGGGCATTCATCGTCATACCATTCGCATGGTCCAAGCGATGCACCAATTCGGTCAGCCACTGGTAAGCACTCGGTCGCCGTCAACAGAGTGCCCTTCTTTTTCGTCTGTCCCGCTCTTCGTGCTCATCCGCGCCACCATACGCTAAGCGTCTGGCCCGTTCATCACGCCTGCTGGTCCGTCGGTCGTCTGCCATCGGGCCTGATTCCTGCTTCGTTGCAAGTACCTTTACGCATATAGCCGTCTGTTCGCCATGGCCGACCCGTCGCAGGAGCAGAAGCCCAAGATCGAGGGCGCCGAGCACATTAACCTCAAAGTTGTCGGCAGTGTAAGTGGCTTGGAATGCCAGCGAGCGCAATGGCGCAGCGTCGCGTCACAGCTGGGCAGCAGACTCACGCGGTGTCATTGACGCGCTTCAGGACCAGAACGAGGTCTTTTTCAAAATCAAAAAGACGACGCAGCTGAGGAAGCTGATGGAAGCCTACTGCGAGCGTCAGGGCAAGGCCATGTCATCGGTGCGCTTCCTGTACGATGGCAGTCGAATCCAGCCCGAGAACACGCCCAATGAGGTGAGTCGGATGCTGTCAGCGCGCCCGGGCAACCGCCACGTCAGACTGTGCTCACGCATCGTTCACGCCCACGCACAGCTGGATATGGAGGATGGCGATTCGATTGACGTGATGGTGGAGCAGATTGGCGGCGCCTGCTAACACGCCCCGTGGTGCTCTATCGATGGCAATCCGCTAAAGCATGTTGTGACAACTTGAAAAGAACTGCGACAGCCGTTTCATTTATTAGCCGAGTGCGCAATGTATCGCACCACGTGCGCAGAACTTGTAGGCCATGCCTGCGTGCCCATGTGCGTGTGCTCATGTGTGTCTGCGTGTGATGTGTGGTGGACATGATAGCAGATTGCTTCTGGCCTAGGCCGCAAGACGCTGTAGAGAGGGACGCAGCTGGTCGCTGGCCAGGTCAATGGGCGTCTTTTGCTCGTGGTTTAGTTCATCCAGATCACCGCCATTCTCCACAAGTAGCTGACAAGTACCGCCATGACCATCCTCACTGGCCAAATGTCTGTAGGCGGAGTCACACTGTCAGAACACTAGCGTTACATGCGTAGTAGCAACAGCAATACCTACAGCGGTGTGTTCCCGAGTTTGTCACGGGGGTTGGCACCCGCACCAGCTTCAAACAAAAGCTCGCAAAAGGCCGAGTAGCCAAGTACGGCCGCTCGATGTCTGTGCCATCGTCAGCGCATGATTAGTAATAGCCAGCGTAGCAGCAAGCAGATGGTGGCTGCAGCACGCACAGCGGTGTCTGTCGTTGATGGTCGCGTGCCTTGGGATCGGCGCCCTTTTCCAGCAGCAAACGGCCAATCTATCATCGCACTGTATTAGCTGCGTTCCTACTCGTCTTTTAGTGGTGATCGCTTACCGCTAGCCGATTTTTGGATGCAGCGTAATGGCTAGTTGATCGAAACGCACGTTAGTAGGATTGCATCGCCAACACCAGCCCACACCGCTGCTGCTGCTGCTGCTGCTGCCTACAGGGGCGACAGGCCGCGGTCGTTTTGAATCTTGGGATTGGCACCTGCATCCAGCAGCTGCTGCACCACGCGGTCATGGCCAGCAGAGACTAGATGAGCGCAGACGGTTAATGTCTGCAGCCGCATCGCTGCCTCGTTCGAGCTCACCAGCGATCGTCAAGGGCGTCCAGCCCGCCTGTAACCGCCATACCAGCGGTGCCTATTAGTCAGCATGTCAGTATGCGCATCAGAGGCTGCTGCATACCTCGTCGCCACGGTCAATGTCGCTTCCGTGGCTCAGTAGATAGTCGACCACGTCAGCATGGCCTGTGGATGCTGTCGCCGGCGTTGTGACGTCAAACCAGGTGTAAAATCGTCAGTCTCTACCAGCACTCACCGGCCCAGTGAAGCGGAAGACGCTCGTCCTGGCCAAGCAGCCAGAGAGGCGCGTCGTTAGCCGGGTGTACGAGACCACCAGCGCCTGCTGGCAACGCACCTCGTCGGGCGTGTTTATCAGCCACGAATTGTCCTCGAGCAGCTGCTTGGCGATGGACACGTTGTTCTCCAGTAGTGCCGTGTCCACTTCCCGCTGCAGCTTCTTGTTCTTTGGCAGTGCCATGCGTGCTGAAAGACTGGTGGGCAGGGTATAGGCTAGGCAACAAGGGCAGGAGAAGATTCAAGAGTGCAACACGGTGGTGATGACGTTGTGATACACCGGCCAATAAAACGCCAGTTGTATTGTCAGAGAGCAAATAAGAATAGTAGCGGCTAAGCGTACAGGCATTCAATAGTATAGCACAGAGGCGATAATAAGGTGATGCATAGCGCCAAAACAGAGCACAAAGCAAATCGTAGATTGTAGGTAGCTTGTTTAGATGGATGGTTGTCACGGCCATGGTGCGTTAGCTGATGGTACACTCTTCATCCTGCTTGTCGCGTCGTTTCCGGCGGCCAAACGGCAGGCGCTTTTCGCGCGGCGGAAAGCAGCTGTCGGCTGTCACTTGCGCAGTGTGCATTTCTGCCGTCTTAGCGCTGTGCTTGCTAGTATCGGGCGAGCTGGGATCAAGGACACCTTGCGCCAAAGCGTGCTTGTCCAAGCTAGCCTGCTGTGTAGAAAACATGCGCAGATGCGTTTTTAAAAGCTCTGCACAGTGCTTATGGCAGACCAGACCGCATTCTACGCAAGCCCACACGGTAACGTAGATAAGCAAACCGCAGGTCCACGTGGGGCGTTCGTCTGCACACGTACCGTCACATAGATAGCCTTTCTTGCGCAGCACCGTCTGGCAGACGCGGCATGTGATCGCTAATGGTGCATAGATCAATGTTAGTCGCAGCAGCGATAGCGTAGCTCGGCACACCAGGTATACGTACGCCGACTAAACGTGCACTTGACAAAAACATGTTGGCAGTCAGCCTAGATGCATTCCCAGCATGCATCAGATTAGCAGCGACAAAAGGGAAGAGGCGGCCCGTGCGCATGCACGTACCCGTCGTGAGTTTGAAGTGCTGGCACTGGCTCCCGAAACATCATAGGGCCCCGAGAGTGTGATGGCAGTCCCGGTAGTTGAGGTACTTTGCTGTTGGCTGGCATCGCCATCCGCTACGACTGCGGTGGCAGCAGACGCAGTGCTAACCGATGCAGCGTGGCTTTTGGCCGACTCGGCTGCCAGCTTGGCCTACACGCAAGTTTAGGCCAGTATTAGCGTCTGTTAGTGCACGACACATTCGCCAACGATGGCTACCTTGCTGGCGGTGGCAATGTGTTCTCGCAGCCAGACTGATTCAAGTAGCTCGCGTGCTGTCGGGCGTTCTTCGGGCTCCTTGCAGAAGCACTGCTGTAGGAAATCACGCAAATCCGGAGAAATTTCCTCGGGCAGCGGCGGACTGTCGTCCTCGACAATCCGGAAGAGCGTGGTCATTGGCAGCAGACCCCAGTACGGCGGCTTGCCAGTAAGCAGCTCAACGATGGTGCAGCCGAGACTCCTGCAAAGGTAGGGCCGCATATTAGCGTCTTGCAGCCTTGCGACATGTCCGTACATGCTGCAGCCTACCAAATGTCAGAGGCCGTCGAGGCACCTTTAAGTTCAATCACTTCGGGTGCCACTAAACGCAGGCGGTGCAAAGACATCACGCGGTTAGCATCAACCATGGCAACCTATGCTTGCATATACCATCGCTGCAGTCAACGCGATACCTACTCCAGTTGGGCGTGCCAGCAATCATCTCGCCAATTTCCG